>VYYJ01002161.1:0-23463 GCA_021029165.1 Cyphoderus albinus | reverse complement strand
CTGAATAAATTTAGTTAATTTAGTTAATTTAGAAATGTAAACTTTTGTTTATATGAAAATTTGCATTCATAGTATTGTCCTATTCATAATATGAAACTTTCATATAAAACAACTTCATACAATGTGTACATCATAAAAAAAAATTCATAGAAATATCCGGGAATCCTCTTTGTGATACTTATAATTATGCAATTATACAAGTAGAACCAAAACTTCTCATTTTCGTCAGTTCATAAAAGTGCCTTAAATTAATGATAAAATTAACTTTAGATTAGCATATACCAAGTATTTATTTTCATTAATTCTATCATATATTTTGTTTGCCCAAGTAACAAAGTAAAATCTTGATACAAACTGTCGTGTCTCCGGCCGGCTTCCAATGCCACTAGCGATTAGTTAAGTTTGTGGCTCGCAGGTTAACCCGAAAGTTTTGCTATAAATAGAATTATAACAGACTGACGCAGACCAGAGCAGCACGAAATGGTCTGGTTTAGAACGTGAAACCGATCAGAACATACTTAAATAGTAACTAACGTGATGAGTGGTGAATTGAGAAATCACATCAATGCACAAAGCTGCAGAAAGAATTGCTTTTTACTATTTATTGGACTGACAGCAATTTGTCGCGCGTACAATGGAACTATTCTGAGAGAGTGGTATGATGGACCACTGTGTTAAATGAATTTGTCCCAAGTCAACCCCGCACTCACTGCTGTCAAATCTTTATGGGTATATTAGCGGCAGGAGATTCGACACCTTATGAGTAGTTCCTAAAGCCAATTTCTCTAAACAGTTCCATTTTACGCGATTCAAACTGCGGCTAGTTTGAGCACAATAAAAGAGTTAAAAAGTGTCATGATGTTTAGTAATTCGTTTAGCGCTAAATGTATTTTTAATCATCGGGCGCTACATTTGATAATGCCATACTTACTACTTGACATTAGTGGCATCAACTCTCATCTAGTTTGTGTTTGTGCATTGTTACTTCTAGCCACTACCATTAACTATCACTAGCCACTCTTCACTTGTCAAAATCTGACAGACCAACAACAACCAACTTTTTATCCACACTTACTTCGTAACGCGGAACACATGCATCTTCGGCGAACCGTTATATCGGACGGGAGATCAAGAACTTTACACATACTATTTAGAGACGGGCAACATAACATAAATGTTTTTAATAGAAACGATATAGTTTGTACGCAACTCTCAATATGCCATGTTAAATCACATTAAAAAATTCAAACGTTGCAATGAGGAGAATTACTTTAGCTCTAACCTGCAAATTATGCTAAAAAGGAAAGGTCAATTTGGCCATTTTGGTTAAATTGACTTCTTATTTTTCTCTATGGTCCACACCAGCAAACTAGAGATATATTAATTATGCAAGAATTAAATATTAAATTGTAACGGTTTTTAATTTATATCTAATTATGCTCATGCACATACTTTTACTGTTTATGATCCTGAATAATAATACAATGATATCAAAAGATGGTGGACTGCCGACTCTAAATGCCAAAGCTAAAGCTAAATGCTAATCAAAATGGTCATTTCTGTATTCCCCGGTTCACGACCCGGCCCCTTTACGGCCCAGCCCGAGTAATGTTCGCCTCCTTTCGCCCTCGGCACCAAGTCGCTTGGAGGCAATGTGTACTCCGCGGAGTAATCAGGTAGCGGGGGACAAGTCGTAGAATCTCCCGGGCCACATGGATGTATGGTAGTTGGTTTCTCGGTCACCTCTAAAGATGGTGAATCGGGATCTTCAGGAGTTTTCTTAGTCGTGGTCCTTCGCTATTTAAATTCCAATAAATTTTTAATAAATCCATTTATGAGGTGAAACTTTTAAATTTTTATATACCGTTCGTTTAGTTTTTTGGGTGCCTTTCGTGGAACGAGTCTTATGTGGCTTAGTTGTCTTAGGACGTTTTGTTTTTCTTGTAGGCCGTTTTGTTTTCTTTGTAGGTCGTTTTGTTTTCTTTGTAGGCGGTTTTGTTTTTTTAGTAGGCCGTTTTGTTTTCGGTGTCTTAGTACGGTGAGTTCTATGAGTTCTGTGAGTCTTGTGCGTGCCTTTGGAATGATGTGATGGATGTCGGGTGGGGCCTGTCCGTCTTGATTTTGTTGGTCTTGTACGATGCGTTCGGTGGGTTCGATGTGTCTTGGGACGCTTTGTAGTCTTTATTTCCTCGGAGCTTGATTCAGAAGACGAAGCACCTGACGAGCTGGAAGAGTCTGAACTCGAGCTTGAGCTTGAGCAAGAACAACTAGGAGATGAAGCCGACTCGCACGAGATGGTGTCAAAACTGGGTATGTGATGATTATAATGTGGCGACCGTTTCTTCATGTTATGTTTGGTTTTCTTACGCCGACCAAATTTTATCACCCTGATGAATTTCAGAGTCGAGATTCCACTGGAATCTTCAGTGCATGTGGAGTGACAAATTTGTAATGGTAGCTGCTGACCAAATATTTTGGTGGCTTCGTGACCCTTCAGAATGAGCCACTTGTCCCTTGTCACTCTGTAGTTCATCAGGATACTGGAGTAATTCATCTTGGTAAAATTGGACAGCGAAAGGTCAGCCTCGTGTAAAACCCTGACATCATTCAGCCGCAGATTTAGACTCTGTCGATTTTGGTTGGTTGCGTTACTGAGCAGATAGTCTATTCCAATCGATAATTCATAGGCACCGGTTTCGTTTACAGGGATCCATCTGGTTGCACCCAAACACCGGAGAAGTTTCTGGTGACCGGCATCAAATTTCTCAGTATCCACGTCGGGCCAATCGAAGACACTGTTTGTTTTAAGGCCAGACTCTTCCGAATTCTGAATGTTTTGACTAAGGTAGTTTTCGCCATAATCAAAACTAGCCACGTGTTTCTCCTCACACACCGCATTAAAGGAATCGTCATGTTCACACACACTGCCCCCAACGGCGTAGAAGCCTCTGCGGTGACACTCTTTTCTCTCAAATTTCAAACCGTTGCAAGCTAAAAATATTTTTTTTAATTACAAAAATATTTTTGTAATTTGTAATAAATTTGTTTTCATAATTTAAACTCACCTTCCTCAGCGACTATACAACCATCGCCCTCAATAAAACGACACTTGGCGTTTTCATGACAGCCACATTTATCGTCCCCATATGTCCTACACAATGAATTTGTTCCAGTCACTGTGGCACTGCTCACTGAAAACAGCGTTAATACTAGAGCCAGGATTTTAACTTTGGGTGGTTTAAATCTAACCATTACTAATAATCACAATATGTACATATTGTATGTATGTGCTCTGTGTCTAACTTTAAATCAAATTGGAACTCAACATTGAAAAGAAGTGAAGTATTTATTTATATCATGTACCAAACACAACGTGACTGAATTTCATTGAAACAGGCAAACAGTAGCAAGCAACCTATAAATGAGTTGAGTTGATTGTATTTCCCGATTTATGCTTGGCGGTGTATCTCTGTATTATTTTTGCCAGTCGATTAAAGTTTTGAGATAAAAAATATGTACCTACCAAAGTTAATTGTTCGGTATAACGTGATGATGAATTCTGAATTAAAATGCGTATCGTCTTAAAAAATGCATTTTTATGATGATAACGATGACGACCCTAGGCATTTTTTTGTAATTGAAAACGGAAACGTTTTTTAAATGAATTATGAAATATTTTATCCAATAAATCAATTTATTCTTATTTAAATTTCTGACTGCTTTTAAAAAATCAATAATGGCCTCCACTGGATTTGCGAATTTCTGGATGTGCTGGAGATTACTACAAAACAAAATAAAAATATTGCACTTAATTTTTGTTTTGAAATTACTTGATTCAAAGAATCTAGATATTGGAGATTACAGCGATTTTAGCTGTCCTTTGATTTCTCCTTAGAGGATTTTTCTTCATCGTTCTCCTCGCTGGATTTTTTTGCCTTTTTCGATTTCTTTGTAGCAGCTGGAGGAGGAGGAGCTGGATTGTCCTCTTTCTTTGGAGGATCTTTAGCATCCAGTCCAACATCAAGCTTGATATTCTTTAGATTCTTGAGATCCAGATTATTGAGGTCGAGTTTTTTCGAAATGTTTAACAAATCACCAAGGCCTCTTGTTTTTCGGATCCGCTTTTTATCCTGGGGTTTAAATTGCACGACGTCAACAAGTTTTAAGAAATGTGGTCCTGAGTAATCCACCGACTGATCTGGTTCATTGCTGCACAAAGATGGACACACTTTGACCTGTACGAATTTCCCTTTAATTCGAAGCATCGGTTTTCTATTCATTGAGAGTAACGCTTCCCCTATCTTGTTAAATACGACTCCATAGTTGATATGAATTTTTTGCCCGACTGAAAATCGCGCTGCATTTATGCCATGCAGAACCACAATCCCGTTCACCAACACGTCCAAAGTCGATCCCTGAAAATTGCCAGTTCTCTTTTGCAAGCTGATATGATAATTCCCGGATTTCTTCACAGGAATGGTGTAGACTAGGCACTGTAGTCCCGAATTAGAAACGACGTCATTTCCAGACTTGCTCAACTGGTAAATCTCATTAAATTCTTCTGATGCTGTGAAATCGTGGAAATCTAAGGGCTGGCCCTTTGAAAAAGAAATTCGCCTTCCGGTGCAGATTCCAACATTTGAGCCCTCGTATTTGCAGGCGATTTGGTTCCTAACGTAGACTTCCCCATTTATTCTGCAAGTTGTTTCCGTAAATGGAAATTTCTTACATACTGAAATTAAATAATCGTTAAATTTAGAATTACGAAGTACTCCAGATTATAAAGTTTTCCATTAAAAAAAATAAAATGTTAATACCTTCGTCGACGCCAACACAATAACCTCGACCCCGTGGTAAAATGCACCTCGGGTCTTGGTGACATCTGCAGATATCGTAGCCGTATTGATTACAAATGTCATCGACTGAGGAGAAACTCGCTAATTTAGCCGTTAACGTTAAAATAGCAATAATACAAGGGAAATTTATCGGACACAAAAATTCTACCATTTTCTATTGATTTACTAAAATTTTAAATTTAATCGCCAGGTTTTCGTTTTTGCAAATAACTCTAAATTTATTTATGTATGTCTGTTTAACATAGATTCAACCATTTTACTTATATACTACTAATTTTAGCGTGCAGTCGTAGGAACTTACGTTTCACTTACGTACGTGCTATACAATTTAACCCCATTGACGCATACCAATACTACGTACTAGTAAATGCGTACGTAGTAAGTAGGATTACACCTGTCTGGTATTTTACGGAATCGGAAGAGGGATAATTTGCAATAGTTACCTAAGTAAATTCGGACCGTAACTCATACCGACCTTGGCATGACGACAAAAATATATTACTAGGTCAAAGACATACACTAATATAATGTTAGTAAATATAGATTGAAAATAGAAAGTAAAATCTGAAATGACATTTCTGGTTAGAGGTATTAACCCATCGTTGCAACATACGTCAAAACATAATACGTAAATGACTCTAATTTTAACGTTTTGTTTGCGAATTTTTAGGTTGATCATGTCACTGAATAATGGAACTGAATGTGTGCGGTGGTGATGGCTATTGCAAAAAAAAGAAAACTGATTTTATTCAAAATTGTGTAAAATTCTTGAATGCCAAATTTGAACATAGAAAAAAATAACGAAGCATTACAAGCTGCACGAATTAATTGATTTTGCATCCGTACTTACAATAAACCGACTTCTTACGAAATATGTTTTGTAATAACTTGAGTAGAACAAATCGGAAAAATCTTTCCAATGACTCATTAGAGAAAGAAAGCGATTAGAACTTTGGCTATAATAAAGTGGGGCACACTGTGACCTTTCTGGTGACCTTTGACCTGGAAATGCCAAAACCTTCATTTTTTCCAGTTTGTTTTAACGAAAATATGTCTACGAGATAAGTTCACCATCGTTTTCTCCAACTTGTTTAGGTCGGTGGACTAATTGTAAGTTGCGAAAAATTTCGTGGAGGTATTTTTTATAACGAGAAAACAAAACATTTTCCACGAACTTTTTTCGAAACTTGGTCTCCACCGACCTAAAACAAGTCAGAGAAAAAGATAGTGAACTTATCTCGGAGACATCACCAGAAAGATCACGGTGTACCCCATTTCACTATAGCCAAAAAGTTCTAATCGCTTTCTCTCTCTAATGAGTCACTGGAAAGATTTTTCCTATTTGTTCTTCTCGAGTTATTACAAAAAACATTTCGTATGAAGTCAGTTTACGTTGACTGCATGAAAATACCCGGTTAGTCAAGGTAAGTCAAATGGTAGTTTGATGATTCAGCGTAGAACAACTTCGTGGAATGCTATTTTTCGGCATCCGACTTTTTCTTTTTAGATTTATCTTCAGAGGTTGGAGCTTCCGTTACTTCCGTTGGTTTTTTCGTGGTAAAAGTCATAATATGCAGTCCCTTCCTATCATCTAAAGTATCCACGGCAACATGAAGGCCAAGGTCATCGAGAAGACTTCTTTTGTTTTTTTTGATTGATTTTTCTTTAGAAGTGTGATGGCTTGTCTTAAATTGAATGACGCGGACAAGTCGCAGGAAAAATGAATCCGAATTGTAGAGTGACTGACCCATGTCTTGGCTGCAGTATCCCTCACAAATTTTCACCTCCACAAAGTCCCCGATATTTTGTATCAGAGGCTTCCCATTCATTAATATCACCGCTTGTCCAATTTGATTAAACATAATAGCATAATTGATGCGAATTCTTTGGCCCATATTAAACAGGTAACCATTGATGTCATGGGTAACTACGAAGCCATTCAATAAAATATCCAGGGAGTTGAAGAGAAAATTTTGTGTGACCTTTTCGAGCATGAGTTGAAACTTGCCGGGCTTCTTCACTGGAATTCGATAGACGAGGCAGGGATGCTCAAAGTTGGAACCTCGGCCAACACCCACATCATTGTCGTCACGATTAACCAGGTCAAATTCATCCGATGCTTGCAAAGTCTGCGTGGCCTTGTGAACGAAGAACGGAATGTTTTCTGCGTTGCAGATTCCACCGTCGTCGCCATGGTATTTGCAAATGACGCCATTTTTAGTGTAGAGGTTGCCATTCAGTTTGCAGTCCTTTTCCTCGAATCGTATGTTTCCACAAGCTGAAATTTAAAATTGTGAAACTTTTAAATTTCAAGGTCAAAACTAATTTTTAAATTAAAACAAACAAAAATTTACCCTCTTCGATGCTAACACAAACCCCTCTTCCTCGTGGAAATGCACATATTTTGTCTTGGTGACAGGCACAGATATCATGGCTGTACTGCTTGCAATGTTTACTAGCTGCAAGAGGGTTTACTAAAGTTGCATCCGTCGTTACTATCACTGTAACCACACATATTGCAAGAAGACTCAGTGGAGAGTTTAAATTTTGCATTGTGAACTTAATTTGGCAAACCTAAATTGTCCGTGTTTCTATAGCAACCAAAATATTTACTTTTGGATTCGCTAAATTTTTGCTGACGTTGGGATAAAACTGCGGAGTATCTGATTACGTACGTATGATTGATGTGATCACTAACCTATCCAAAAATATACAGTGTTACAATGGTATTACCCAGCAACACGAGTTTTATCGGTAGAGATGTTTGATGCACCGCTGAGATGAATTTATGTCGATAATTAAATCTATTTTTATTATGGTATTTTATAGACGTGTTCTTTCCAAAGCTTCCACACGTAACCCAGTTAATTGTAACTTGTTGGAATGGAAAATCATGCCGAAATATTTGAAAGGTCATGGATTTAGGAAAATTTCGGAAAAGCGTTTGGAAGTTTCAAACAATTCATATTTTTTGTATTTGTCATCATTATGCTAATAAAGTTTGTAAAATAGAAAAATGTTGATATAATATTTAAATTTGAATGTTTTATTTTTATTTTTCAACATTATTCGATTTAATTGTCAGTTAAATGATGTTTGCAAATTTTTAGTTAAATCTTCGCAACACGTTTTTCTCTCCCTGTCTTGAAAATTCATTGCTAACCTTCTTGGAGCTAAACTGTGTAACTACAACGGAAACAATTTTTGGCATCGCTTTAATTTGACCCTGTACTGGTGGACAGTATCCCGGACAATATTCAAAGAGCATGTTGCTCACATCTTTAAGCTCATGATCATGATGACCCGGTAGAACCAAATAAAGTTTTCCGTTGACTCTCACCAATCCGAATTTAATATTGATGCTAATAAATTTGCCGTTTCGAAAATGGTCAAAGATGTTGAGGTTCACTTGGTCAATCACTGAAACACCGCTGAGCTTAACTGCAAGCCAATATGCGCGCTGCTTTCCAATTTTCTCGTCGCGACTGCTGCGACCAAGTAGACGTAGGTTGATTTCAAAATTTCCCGGTTCATTTACGGGAATCTGAAATTGGACACATTGGTTCCAATTTTTCACAATTGCGAAGTTTTCCTCCGGTTGGGTTTGCCATGGTTTACTGATATCCAATGCGTCCCGTATTTCCTGATTGCCGGGTGGCGCCAAGTGATCAATATTGGTTTCGTAACGGGTTCCCGAAATCTGCCTAACTGTGGCATCCTTGATTATGGTGAAAATATTTTTCTCCGTGCAGTTCCCCGTGGTACGGTGCTCGTGAATGCAAATTGCACCACCCACCGTGTAGAATTCAGATTTGAGAAGGCAGTCATTAGATGGATCGTAATTTAGTTTTTCGCATGCTGTTCAAATATGCAAAAACAATCTGAATTATCCATAAATTATTAATAAATTTCACAACGCTAATATACTATCATTTACCACGTTCCACAGCGACACATCCACCCCCAAGTGATTGGTATCTGCACTTGGGCAACTTGTTGCACTCACAGACATCATCGTCGCTATTTAAGCACGTATTACATTCAGCAATAACAAAGAAGAAGGCCAGAAATGGGGCTGCAATTGTGTTTAGGTGTGGCATTTTATTGTGAAAATATTTGCTTCAAAACACATAAATACTGAAATATTATAAAACAGCTGTAATACTTAAAGAAACCATGTTTTGTTGATATTACATGTTGATACAAAGATGACTCATTAGTATACTTGGATATATTTTGCTCGACAGTGCTTCTGAGAAGGAAATAGCAATTAAATTTATTCAAGCACGTATGCAGCTTTATATGGTTATTGATACGGTTTATATGCAAATTTGCGATTTTCTGATTTTGGTATCATAAATGAGTTGATTTTATTTCACCATAATGTGATTGTCAAGTTCTAAAAAGTTAGCTCAATTATTGATTCCTTGTGTGGTTTTTCTAATAAATTATTTACTAGATGCATTCAATTGTTTTAAAAGAAATCAATTTGTTTTAATTCCGAATATATGGATTTATGTTTTATGTAGGTGACCATCTCTTGTGTTTTTTCCAGAAAATCTCTTTATTATTGCCAATGCAACTATATGGAGAGTCTCTGAATAGTGTCACCTCTCTATAATTGCCATTTTAAAATTTCCCCTGGGGTGCAAATATTCGGAAGTTTGACTGTAATATATAATATCAACACGTGTAATTTACATTAAATATGGTGCATTGTAATTTGTTATCGGTTTTGTAAATCCTGAATAATTGACCATGTATTATAGTTTTAAATAAAACACATTATTATTTATTATCCCTCCAGTTTACAGACTTTCTCGTTTTAGCCAGTGGACAAAAACAAATTCATTTCATCCACCATTTTTGTTGGTGGATATAATTGTTAAATGGACAAAATTAAAAACTTATTTTCGGGGCATTCTAATTTCTTCTTACTTACTCAAAATTAATCAATATCCATAATTTCATTAATTTTTATTCTGCGCAGTAAATTATTATGAGCATTTTGAAGATGAGGCAAGCAGCAAGAGTTTCTTCGGGCGAAATGCCAGGCTGGCGCCCGACATTCAGGCGCTTTACAACAGTGTAATTTTTCCACACTTGTTAGGAAGGATTTATCAATGAATATGTGAGGTATTTGTTTATATTATTTGAAAAATAATACGGCATTTTGGAAAGTGACTTTGTTGACATTTCTACTGTTTTATTATATCTTTACAATGCTAATTTTGACGCCGTCTGCTGAACGATTGGTTAGTAACTGAAAAGCAATTAAAAATTGCAAGTGTATTGTAATCAGGCAAAGTAGACTTAAGGAACTCGCTGATGGAGCATAGAATTGCCAGTATACGTGGGCTGGCGGGTTTGGAGCTTTTCTGATAAATTCATTCTTACTTTATGGCTAAAATGAATGCTTTCGAAGTGGTGGCTTCTTCACTGTCAGAATACAGGAGTTTAATAGAATTTCTGATTATTCAATTTGGGGTTGGCGATTGATGGGTTTTGATGCTTTTGTGAATGGAGTGGTGGATCAAAAAAAGTCGATTTATTTTATCCTAAGATTATTCATTTTTACAGGGCCCAATAGACAAACATTTTGACATGCGAGCCACTACAGAAACTAGGTACAAAGAGATTCAGCGGATGAAATATGAAATAGAAGATAAATAAACTAACCAATTCTTAGACTAATTTGAATAAAGATGATTTGTCAAGGACGACGAAAATACTTTTTGTTGTGTCCATTTATTCATCGTTTTTGCTATCCTTTGATTCTTCGTCCGATCCTTTTTTGGATTTCTTCTTTTTAGGCTTCTCTTCCGACTCTTCTTCGCTGGATTTATCTTTTTTCGGTTTCTTGGTTGTTGTATCATTTCCGCTCTGCTTATTTTTGTCGTTGTCAATTATATCCAATCCCACATTTAGCTTGAGGTTATCCAGGAGATCGCGCTTAGGTCGGACTAAGTTTTCCTTTGAGAAGTTATGTCTTCTTTTAAACTGCACGACTTCAGCTAGCTTCAAGAAAAATGGATCGGGGTCATCCACCGATTGCACCAGTTCCATGCTGCAAAGACCTTGACAAATCTTGACCTCGATTAGGCCCTCTTCGAATGGAGGCACGGGCTCTCCATTCACTAATACAAATGACTGTCCTTTCTCGTTAAACTGGACGCCGTAATTAATGCGAATCTTTTGACCGATTGCGAAACGAGCGCCATTCAACTCATGGACTACTACTGCCCCATTCACCATCACGTTCAAGCTCATTACTGGATAAGCGTCGGTTGTTTTCTCCAGAGTTATTTGAAAGTTGCCGTGGTGCTTGATTGGAATTTGGTAGACGAGACACGGTTGTTCAAAGTTCAGGAAAAGGTCACCGCGCGTTCTGGTGATGAGGTCATTTTCGGCATGGCGAGCCACCCCAAATTCGTCCATGCTGGGGACAATCTCATTGAAGGTGGAAGGTCGCTCCAGCCCAAACGAGACTTGCTTTGCAGTGCAGATTCCACCGTCGTTGCCCTGGTATTCACAGATAACGCCGTTGCCTGCATAAAGGTCACCGTTATGCCTGCAGTCCGTTTTAGACAATCGGAAGTGTTCACATGCTTAAATTTCAAACAAAATACACGTTTTACAATTTGAATTTAAATCCTTGATAATATTTTTTAATGCCGAACAAAATACCTTCGATGGTAGCAGCACAGTAACCTTCCTGTCGAAGGGAAAAACATCTGGGATCTGATTGGCAGCTGCAGGTATCATGGCCGTATTGATTACAGTCGTGGGTGGTAGGGATAGCTCTAGTAGTAATTGCCAGCGTTGCCATGGCAATGAGTACAAAATTAAGGCGCCACTTAACTTCCTTCATTTTGGCTATTATTTGATTCCTAGAAGATTTGATAAAATAATTAGAAGTTGTAAGGGTCTCTCATAGAATAATTTAAATTTTTGTGTATACCTCCGTACCAGAGAATCCAATCTGTAGCCTGTTATAATAAAATATTTTGCTGACGCTCGAATGAATTTACGTGCGAATTACGTACGTGATCTACAGTTTAATCCGTTTGACGCACCAATTAACGAGCTAAATTTAATGTATCTGTACCAATAAATTGTTTTTATTGCGGGATTTATTGGAAGAGGAAGACGCAAAGTCTCAAAGGATGTTTGCGTATGATTAATTATTTTAAATGGAAATGAATGCGACAAAACCTTGATGAATGATAAAAATTTGAAAAATGTCTAAGGCGGCCATAAAAACACTAAAGAGAGTCAACAAAACTATTCGATAACCATCCAAATTCTACATTTAAAAGTGGAATGACAAGCGAACTATTTCTATTATCATTGTTGCCATAGAATTATTAAGGTCATCCAGACGTTTAATGTACCTATTAAATTGAATTGTTCTGTTACAGTGCCGTCATCAATGATGTAAAGTATAATGCATATGCGTTGTTTCTATGTAACATGTAACGTCACAGTTACACGTCATACAAGATATTACGTTAACAGTATCTGTAGAAGGGTGGGTAGACTGTTTTCGGAAATTTATAAATAAAATCAGTGTCATATACTACGAATTTGTGCGATGTATTAAAGTATGATTTTCTGAATGGGGTGATTGTTTTTAGGGTATTTGCGTCGTGCTTGGGCCGGCTTTTTATGTAATGCAAAGTGATGTGACTTGTCTCTTGATGTTATTTTCACTTACTACTTTCACTGAAGGTGAAATTATAATTTATTAAGTCAGAATTAAATTTTCTCACTGATTTGCCTATTTATCTTCTTTATACTCTTTCAGATCCTTTGCTCTAGCAAAAATTAAATTGATGTGGTTTTAACGATTTGCACAGAGACGGTTGTACTGTATGATTTTAGATATTAACCGCTACTCGTTGTGTTTTATTCAATCGCTTTCATCCATAGAATATAGAAATATCTCTTAATAATTTGGCACCATATGAACCTAATAGTATGAAGTTTCCTCAATCAATGCACCACCTACACTTTATCAGTTATAATGTTTTAAAGAATGAGAGTCCCAAAAGTGTATTGGGGTTTCTTCCAAATGTCACACTATACTAATCTTCTTCTGTGTAAACTAAACACTCAACAAAATAAATAAGTAGACGCAGTCATCAATATGAGATTTCGAACATTTTGCTCTCTTCGGACAAACTAATTGTTACGCTTGTAGCCACAAATGCGTCGAAGCTCATAAGTGATTCTTAACTTAAGAATCTTAAGTGTTGCTACTGTGCGATTGTATATTACCCGTTTTTTTGTCAGTCACATTTGCTAAATCTCTAATACATATTGCAAGTAATGTTTTGCATTATGTCTAGTTTCGGTGCTAATTAGCCTCACTATTTAACAGAAACATTCTGCGCCGTTTCATATAATTCACGTTTTTTATATTCATATATTTTGTAAATCGTGTTTCGCAAGGCAGTTTGCCATCCAGTTATTATAACCACCCGATATGGTTATTGGCAATGGTAATAATTGATAAAGCATGGAGTTTTGGGCAATCTACGCATAGTTGATATTATAATACTTTTATGGTTATCATACCGGCCATTATTTGCAATGACTGTCACCTGGGGGACAAATGCCCGATAATTTAGAAACACCGTATATAATAAATTTCCAGGTTTGTATGTAATATTTAAGGTTGATGACTTTGATGAAAACCAACATTTACGCTTCGCCAAGGCAACGCCCTATTTTGTAGACATAACATTCGTCTGCAAACTTCTTAAATCAGCCGTCATCTGCTCCCAATTAACTTAGCAATTAAACAGTCTACGAAACAAATGCGTCAATGGAATTCCACTATGCAGAACAAAGTTTGTAGTAAACAATTTGTGGATGAATTTCTTCACTGAGAGCGAAATATTTTGGTATAGCTGTCAAGTTACAAAGTTGAACACCCTCCAAAAAAGGTGAACGCAGAGCTTTAAATTGTTAGGCACACCTTTATAATATTTAATTGGTCAATTAAAATTTTAGTAAATTATAACTCGCAATGGAAAAATCAAGTTGGTCGTCGAAGCTTCTGGTTATCATTCTAGTTTTAATTCTGTCCCCTTTAGACAATTTTGTGGTAGCTAGGGACGTTTGTAGAAACTACGGCAACGATGTTTGTTTATGTCACCAAAATCCGACTTGCCTTTTCTCCCAGCAGACAGATAATTGCGTGCGCATGAGCGAAGGTATTTTTATTTTATTTGGAATAATATTTTTTCAATTCGAAGGATTTACAATTATTTTTATTTAAATCTTTTTAAATTCTAGCCTGTGAAGACTTCCAATTTCCGGAAAACAATTGCATTCAAAACGGACAATTCTACGCAACCAATGGTGTCATCTGTGAATACCATGACGACGACGATAGTGTCTGCGAAGGAGAGGAAATTTCGTTTTCAAGGAGAGAGCCAACATATTTTAAGGACGTTTCCAGCTCCACATCAGAGGAATTCGGCGAGGAGGTTAAAAGCCAGAAACAAAATGATATTGCTGTTAAGACCCGCAGTGACCCCGTTTTAGACGACGAACTCTGTATTGGCTACCAAATTCCAGCGAAAATCGCAGGCCACTATCAGATGACCTTAGAAAAAACGAGCATCGCTCCCGGAGCAGCCTTGAATATTATGATGAATGGTATCATAGTTCTACACGAGATTGATGAAGCTCGTTTGTCGATTGGACAAAGATTTCACATTAACTACGTTGTCATGTTTGAAATTGGGCAACTGCTGTTAACAATGAATGAAGACACTCTATTGGAAATTGAAGACCGTAAAATTGACCTCAAGATTTGCCATGGAATGTGCTCTGCCAATCGGGTTCAGAAGCCATTGGACTCAATCTTCTTGAGACTTGTTAAAGTTATGAAATTTATGCCACTCGCAAAATTAAGTCGTCACCAGCGAGACCTAACGGACCAAGTGAAGCTTAACGTTGGACTGGATACTGCCGATGGTAGTAGTACCACCCCTAAACCAACAAAGAAATCTAAGGGGGGTTCGGACGAAGAAAGTAGTTCGGATAAAAAGAAGAAAACTACCACAACAGCCACCACCGCATCTTCCAAATCTACTACGGCCACCACACCCATTACCACATCAACACCCAAACCTACAACGACACTTACCACAACGACGACAACTACGGAAGATCCAACTATGCCTATTGGAGGTCGATCTATGAAATTATAATGTTAAGCGGGAAGCAGCCAAATGCTGATTGACCAATTAGATTTTATTTAACAATGCAATAAAATGTTTTTCAATTTTATGCAAAACAAATTACAGTAATCTATGATGAAACTATATTGGTAGAAACAGATCCAGTAGGTACAGGTCCACTAGGCATGGGCTGTAGTTATGGCACTTGCTGGGGCAGCGGTTGTCGTGGTCATCTTTTTCTTCTTTTCGCCTGAGTTCTCTTCACTGGACTTGGGTTTTTTAGGTTTTTGTGTTCCAGCTGTAGTAGTGGCGTTTGGCTTTGTCACAGCGTCAAGTCCCACATTCAGAATGATGTGGTCAGTTGCATCGCGTTTGGGCCGAATAACTTTCTCATTTCCGTGGTGATGGTGCCTCTTAAATTTTAGGATGTCCACAAGTTCCATGTAAACTTCGGTGTCGGAGTTCTGGGCCGTTGTACACATCCCTTTGCAAAGACTCAGCTCCATGAATTCCCCTTCAAGTTGGAGCATATGATTTTCATTTGTCCTGAGAAATACTTGTCCGTGTTTGTTAATCTCAGCGGCATAGTTAATGCGAATATCTTCGCCGATTGGAATGTGGGCGCCACTCATCTCATAGAAAATGACAACCCCATTTACCAAGATATTAAAAGTCCCTCCGGGAGCATCTCGTATCTTGCGCAGAATCATCTGGTAGCGGCCCGTGATTTTCACTGGAATTTTGTAGACAAGGCAGAGGGGGGCGATTTTAGAGAGAAGGCCACTGCGTTCATTCATGATGAACAGGTCTCGTCCTACGGCGTTAATCTGGCCAAATTCTTCCACTGGTGGGATATTGTTTGCATACAAAGCCTTCTTCAAAGAAAACGAAATCTGCTTAGCAGCGCAAATCCCTCCATTTTTGCCATGGAATTTACATATGACGCCATTGCTTGCATAATTTTCCCCATTTCGCCTGCAGTCCCTTGCCGAGAATTGGAGGTCCCCACATGCTAAAAATAAAAATAAGAAAAGTGTTGAGGCTGTTCAATTAAATTTAGTTTAACAATTGTTTGTTCGCAAATAATATTTTGCAAATTTACCTTCGTTCACGTTAACACAGTCACCTCCTTGGGGAAACAGACACCCTGGATTCTGATAACATAAACAGATATCACTCCCGTAATTCTTGCAGATGTCTGCAGACGCCATGGAATTATCTAAAGCAGCCACAAGAGGTATGGCCACCAATACAAAAAGATTTAGGCACCACCTGAATTCACCCATGCTGAGTTTAGCTTGATTCTTTAAAGTTGTGAATGAGGTAATAAAAATCAGGGTTTCCCTCAATGACTTGAATTTGCCTACTCAGTTTAACAAAGATGAGAAGAAACAATCGCTGTAACTTGTTACACTAAAACAGTTTGCTGACGCTCATCGTGTTAATTTACTGCTGCAATTGACGTATAACGTATTATGGGTTCATCCGATTGACGTTAGATGATTTTATCGCTAATGACCAAAAAATCCGGCGGAAGTGCAATTAAACGGATGGTAAATTTGAGGATTTACGACCTACTTCATACATTCTTGAGTAATTGGTACAAGTATGATTCATGCTTGAGGAATTTGCTGTCCTTAAATAAAATTGACTAAATAAAGCCTGAGAAAAGGTTAGGTTTTTATTTAAAACGGATGAACTTGAAATTGCAGCCTCTTTATTATTTCACTGATGGAATGAATGAAAATTGTGAATGAAACGTTTACGATTAACAGTATTTAATATACACAGGGATAACATAAAAACAGTTAAGCATGGAAAACATTTATGCAGTATAGAAAATACACAGTCATAGAAATAAATTTTCAAGTTTTTAACCAACTTTCACCAGCGGTTTTGGGGAGGTAGATCCGCCCTTGAATACGTCAGTACCATCTCCCGATTCGTCAGAATCCTTTCCTGTATTTTGGGGCAATATAAGAAGAAAGTTAAGATTTTGACAAGAATTAGGAATTAACAAGAATGTGATGAATAAAGAGTTAACCTTTCTTGTCCTTTTTCTTATCCTTTTTGTGACCTTTCTTCTTTCCCTTGTCTTTCTTTCCTTTTTTGTCTTCGCCGGATTCGCTGTCTTTATCTTTGTCATCTTTGTCCTTTTTATCCTTTTTGTCTTTCTCTGCAAAAAAATATATATCTCATCAGAAAAAAATGTTTTGGTGGCAACGGAACTGTCCTAGCATTTTTTGTAGGCGAGCCCGGACATTTAGAGAAATGGCCGTTGCCAAATTCACATTGTTAAAATTTGAGGCTGTTTGAAAAATGTGGATAAGAATTTTTGTCTTACTTCCGCCTTTCTTCTTTTCTTTACTGCTGCTACCTTTCTCGTCCGACCCTGAACCAGATTCCTCCTCTTCCTTCTCCTCCTTCTTGCCCTTCTTTCCCTTCTTGTCCTTCTTGTCCTTGGGTTTCTTGGTTCCGGCGGTTGTCATATTTCCGGCTCCTTGGGCCATGGCACCCTCAATTGTCCTTCCCAATTGCCTCTTCCTCCTTACTAAAACTGCTGCTGGAAGATCCTGTAAGTCTGTTGACTCCTCCTCCTCTTGATTCTCCTTAGTATGCTGAGTGACGGTAATCGACCTCACAAAGAAATCTACCACAGTGTCGTCAGAGTCTTCGTTACCAAACTTGCAGGAACCGGGGCAAAATTGGAGTGGCAGCTCGTCCCCGAAAAATACCCGATCCGCGTGACCCTGGAGCTTCAGCGTCTTTCTTCCACTACGGGGGCTAGATGTAATCTTGTAGTTTATGTGGACATCTTTCTGCGCAAACTGGTAGAGATCCAACTCCTTGATGATGCTGACGTCGTGGTTGATCTCCACGTTAAGTGTGCCTTGACCCGGCTTCTTGACTGTTGTGTAGTAGTCATGTGTTGTGAGGGTGATTTCGTAGCTGCCAGCGTCCTTCGCGGGTAGCATGTACATCTCGCACATGGACTGCTTTGTTTTCCCGCCCGCGGTTCTCCATTTTCTGGGGGAAGATGAGGCAAGCCCCAGCTTTTTGATGTCGTCTTTGATGTCCACCTCATTGTCTTCCTTTACAGTGTCTTCGTCCTCGGCAAGGTCCAGTAAGCCAGACATTATAGGGAGAACGTTGGCCACCTCCTCGATACGGCCTGCGTCGTACTCGATATCCTCGGTGCTGTCCTCGGGCTCCAGAAGCATCGCCTTGCTCTTGGAGGTCTTACATTTGCCGCCAGATGGTCCATCGTAGAAGCACAGGGCTCCGCCAACAGCGTAGATGGTGGATTCTTTTCTGCATTCGTCGATGTCAAACCTCAGCTTTCTACAGGCTGTAAAAAATTTAAGTTATCATGACGTCATTTAAAACGTGTAAGTAGGTGGTTACCATGGTTACCTAAATCTTTGTCAACGCAGCCAAGACCGTTGGTCAGAAAGCGGCAGTTGTAGTCTGCCGAGAGACAAGTGCAGGTATCGGAGCCATAATCCGCGCATGAATTCTTCTCGGACGCGAGGACCACCTGGAGGATGGAGAGCGTTACCATGGTAACGATGAGCATGATGGGATCCTTGGATTTCCCCATCATCTGAAATTAAAAATTAAATGCAAATCGGTTAAAAATAATTCTTACAATTAAAAATTTGAAATATAATTTCAGTTACCATGGGTTGGGCAAAAATATTTGCTGAGAGAATCCAATTATTTACAGAATTCAATGAAGAATAAAAATGTATAGTATATCAAAGCTTCTTAAATAATTGACAAGAATGGATTCAGTTGCACATTCAAGATTTTTCTTAATGAACGTAAACCCATAAACCGTTTCCGCTGCTAATGAATTTGCGCACTTAGGTTTTATAGGCGGAGACACAACTCAGGTCGTTGATTGCTCACATCCTGTGTTTCGGCGTGCAAAGAGCACGCAAACGGAAGCTGACGTAGGTTTTATTGAGGATATCCTGGCGGTTCATTTGGAATGAATGACACGTGTTATGAGACGCAACGTTCGTTGAAATAAACAAATGTCAATTGCTATGCCATGGTTAGCTCAAATGTTTTGAAAATTTCAATTTATCATAAAATTGCTCTACCTTTAATGAAATAATTAATCCACGACTTAAAATGATTCTGCTTCAAAAAAATCTAAATTTCGGTTAAAATTTCGCTAAAATGACTGTATATAAAAGGGGGCCGGCCGGAGTGACGGACGGTTATGGCCGGGCTTACTGGACTTTCAGAACAACTTGCTCCTAGAAGATCCAGTTGGGTCGAAATAATAATAATAAATTTCTTGGCTTTCTATAACTTTCATGAAAAAATATTTACAAAACTTTCAGAGTAAAACATAGAGGCTTAAGGTATGGGCTAGTAGAGTATTTTTATTTTACGATCTTGGGACGAAAACATGTCAATAAAGATTCATTGATAACAGTGATGACGCATGCTAATTAGTTTAGATTGAATGACGCGTTCGTCAAAGCAGCGAATGGTAGAGGCGTTGAGTTTTTGTAAAATTTGAAAAGCCAAAATAATGAAATATCACCACCATTGTTTGGGCGTGGATGCCGCGGGTGCATCCATGTTGGGTTTGTCTTTCTCTGCTTTCTTGCTCTTCTTCGATTTCTTAAGCACGGCGTCCTTCTCTGCTTCCCCCTTTTTACCTTTCTTCGCCTTTTTTTTGTCCATGAGCTTCTCAGCATCCTCCGACGAGCCGGAAGACGAGGATGAGTCCGAATCTGAATCGGAGTCCGATGTAGGTTTTTTTCTTCTTGGATTTTAACTTCTTTTTGGACTTTTTTGCCTTTTTATCAGCCAGCCCCTTTCCTTTTTTCTTTTTGTCATCGTCATCATCGTCGTCATCATCATCGTCGTCGTCATCGTCACCATCGTCGTCAGCGCCATCCTTTGCATCGTCACCGTCGTCTTTGGCGTCGTCCTCATCCTTTTTATCTTGTTTAGGTTTTTCTGTCGTAGGCGGTTTGCCAGCGCCAGTGAGTGCCCCAATGATTTGGCCAATAATATCCCGTTTCCACCTTGACCTTACACCAAGGTCACTGCGAGTGCCATCTCCATCGGTTGAGTCCATCTCAGTGATATACCGTATCACCTGAATTCCCGGGAGAAATCGGAAAATTTCCTTGCCACCTGGAATACCTCCACATTTTCCCGGACAAATCTTGAGAATGAATTTTGCCCCAGGGGTCAAATCTTGCTCGGGATGACCCTTAAGTTCCAAAACGGATTTTGTCTTAGTTTTCCCCATAGTGTCGTTAGTCACTGACCATTTCACTCTGAAAGGAATTCTTAGAGTGAGTGAGTCACCGTTTCCCTCTGTTAAAGAATATAGGTTGAGTTCCCGTAGAACGGTGACGTCATTCAGCATCACATTCAGCGATNCGTAGAACGGTGACGTCATTCAGCATCACATTCAGCGATGATCCATTTGTCAGATCCTCCTTCCAGAGTGCCATGGTTTGTAGAATGATTTCAAAATTCCCGGGTCCCAGATGAGTCCAGGCGAATGCTCTGCAAGGTGGCGCAACTTTCTTTAGTAGGCGGATGTCAACTCGGCCTTGGACTGGCGTTGTAATGTAGAATTTCCCGTGAACCATCCCAACTTGCCGGTAGCACGTGCCACCTCCGCCCCATTGGTTGGCGCAGATTGAGCCACGGTAAGCGTAGAGTCCGCCAAAATGCCGGCACTCCGAGTCCAGGAAACTGGCTTCCAGGTCTCTGCAGACTTGAAATTTTACAACGATTTTTATACCAGATTGCAATTTATTTAAACCAATTAAATCTAATTATTTCAAAGTACCCTCTTGGACATCCACGCATTTAGCGCCATCTATGCTGTTCGAGACTTCCGGGTATCGGCAATGGGGATCTCTTGTGCATTTACACTCGTCATCCCCGTTCGATCCACAATGCGACTCACTGTGAAGTCCGGTAACCATGGGAGCCACCAGACAGGAAATGATAATTACTCTGATGGAGAAATATTTAAAGGAGGATGGGTTAATGTCCCCCATGTTTATTTACTGATAATATTTTGAAACCTTGGAACTAATTTATTTTTATTGCACAAAGATAAGAAAAGAATTTTCCACTCTATAACGAGTGGTGACGGCAATGGCTATAAAACAGAATCGTACGTGTGTATTGTACATACTGTAATGTACCGAAAGCCTAATCCAATTAGAGATAAAGAGGAAACGGAAGAATGTAATGTAATGACGGTAATGACATTAAAATGTGACGTTTCGCCCCATGCCAAATCTCAATAATATAATTAGGTAGATGTGGTGAATTTTTGTGTATACATGATGAGACTTTAAATGCTGTAAAATTACATTTTAGTGGGACGCGAGATAAAAATAAATTTTATGCTTAATATGGATGTATGTGAATAGTCGATCTTTGCACCGAAGATTCTGGATTTCTTGGATTGATTTTTATCATGTTGAATATTATATTTGCTCGGGTTTCAATTTGAAGAATTTTTTGCTCCGGCACGTGCTTAAATTATTGTAGCCAGATTTTGCCGAAAATCAGATGAATGACATAATGCATATTTAAAAAAATATTTTTGGCACCGTTCCAATGTCACTTTGATTGATAGATTTTACAATAGTATTCTAATTTATATTGGAACCACATGTCACATTCAGAATAAATTACAATATTTAACATCTGTATAAAATACAGGTTTTTAATCTGTTAGACACACATTCTGATTTTTCCGTTGGGAAATTTGTAAGAATTGAAAGAAAAAAAAATGAAGGTCATTACTGCTGTCGCAGCTTTGACTGCATTGGTTACACTTGCCATTGCCAAAGATGATGGTACAGGTTGCTTAAATAAGTTTTTATATAACCAGATTTTTGTTCTGATTTAGCACTATTAAAGATAACATGTTCATTAAACTTCTTCTGTATAGTGATAACACCGAATAAACTATAAATAATTTCTGTTTGTTATTTTAATTGTTGGTTTTATTGAACTTTTAGACATGGGCTCAGGCAAAGTCTTACTGTGAAGCGATGGGAATGGAGCTTGCCTCAGTCCAAAGCGAGAATGAGGCTACCGCCTTGAAAAATGCCTATGACCAGAGCGAGTTTATCTACTGTAATGAAACTAAACTTGTTAATAAAAATATTTAAATATTAATTCAATTGATATAAATTTCTATTGATGCATTTTTATGGATAAATCCCATTGATTCTGGGAAGATCACTGGATAGCTGCCAGAGACACGCGTGACCTTGGACAATTCTCATGGGACGGTTCTGTCAATTGGCCCAATGCCACATTTTTACCTTTCAAGGATTTGCTTGGCGAAAGAGCTGTGACCTGCTTGAGCTACTACAGTGGCCCTTCAACTGAGTCTCGAACAGGATATTATCCAAGAGAATGTACTCGTGTAGATCTAATGAAAACTTTGTGTCAGAGGTAAATTTAAAGAAAATAAAAAAATCTAATTTTATGCTGGGAATGAGAAGCTTAATAAATTAATTGTGAATATTCCTTTAGTACCACTCCAGAGCCACCGGAACTTCAAAAGCTTACCGAAGTCGGCGACAAGATTTTCTATACTGATAAAGACCCATCGCGTAAAAGAACTTGGTTCGAGTCGCAAACATTTTGTCGCCAGATGGGCATGCAGCTGCCATCCATCAGCTCTGAAGCGGAATTTTTGGCTGTAAAGGCTGCCTATAATGGAAATACATTTATCGGAGGTGAATTTAATACTACAAAAAATTACATATTTTTTCCTCAATTTTACACAGTTAAATATTTATAGCTTTCTGGACATCTGGAAGAGACAGCAACACCCTCAACCAGTTTAAATGGGAATATTCTGAAAATGTAAATCCTCCCAGACACATGAATTACTACGACGCAGCAATAGGACAAGCCTACAACACATGTCTCTACTACAACAGCGGGGTTCGTGAAGATGATAGATATTTGGCGAACGCGGCTTGTGTACAGAAATACAGCACCATGTGTGCAAAGTGAGTGATTGATTGATATTGATTATTACATACGTAAATGAAAGCAGAATCGTGAGCAAAAATATTTATTTTGTTCAAATAATAAATTGATACTGATAAATAATTATAAACATTCTCTTTCAAATTTTCAGCACTGCCAACTAAAAATGAAATGTTTTACAATACAATTGGAATATAAAATAAAATATATTAAATAAACATGACTTGGAAAATCGTTTTAAAAACCTACATCACATAATTTTCTGCTAAAACTATGAAAAAGTTTAGTTTGGGAATCTCATAAAGGATTATCGGTTGGAAGTTAGACCGGCAATCAGCTGATCATTTAATTAACTTACAATCATGCAAAAATTTCAATTTTTTTGTCAATAAATCTCT
>VYYJ01002160.1:0-23463 GCA_021029165.1 Cyphoderus albinus | reverse complement strand
TCTGCAAAATCCGACTTCGGAAATGAAATCAGCACCATTTTGTTGGCGGAAATTATTTTTGTGGTAAAAATTGGAGACAGGACACAAAAGTGCTCTCATTGTTAGAATGCATCTCAAACAAAAAATGATATTATACTCACAAGGAAGAACACGGAGAAAGTTATTTTATTTTATTTATTTAGTGAACAAATATTAAATCGATTCACTGCCAAACTGTGAACACGATGCGACACTAAAACGACAGCCTCTCTCAAAATTGTACAACTTCGCTGATGAGGTCAAAGTTCTTGTGCGGCGTTCTCTTATTTGAACTCCGAGCAATCATACTTAGGTACATGTCGGGCATATGAAAAATTTGAGCGCAATACAAACCGCGCATCCACTGCAAGTCTTGAGCATAGTCGCTGTTGGTGGGTTTTTGTTGGGATGGGGTTTACCATGGGGGGGGCTTTTGTCAGGGGGTTTCTGTTGGGGTGGATTGGTCGTATTACTAGAAATGTCTCTACCTGCCTGCTGGTGCGGTGCCGTTGCCGTGTCACACTCGCAGTATAGCAACGAGCAGCTCCACGGAATAGGTTCGTTAGCTTTTCGACTTTGGCAACTGAATTCATTCTACGGCATATTACAGTCACTCGTGTTTCACAACACATATTGTAATATCTCAGTCAGTTCATTATAATTTATTTAATTTAGCAGATATTAGTTTTCGGAGGTGCTTACATGGCTGTCTCTAAACGCGCATAATTATAATATTATAATTGAATTTATTTTCCTTGGTCTTCTAATGTTTCAACCAAAAATATGCTAACGTGGTCAAGAGGGGAAAATGCATCCGAGCTAAAAGGCTGGAGAAGTAACAGTGATAATGAGTGAATGAAGTTATAAAGTTGTATGCCTTACGATAAATTCAAATTATGAAATAATAATAAAAAAACATTTTAATATGTATGAGAAACTGAGCTATTATAGGAAAGATGCGAGATGAAACGGGATTCGTAACTTCCTGCAATTACAATTCGTGGCAGGTGTTGTGCATAAAAAATTGTCATCTTTAGTGAGCATCTTTTTTCATTTACTAATATGGGAAGCAGAAGTCTTCTTCCACTTGACAGAGTAAAAACATGTTGAAACGAACATTCAATTTTAATTGGTTTTTATCGCTTTTCCTTTATTCATAACAATATAATGTATAATATATTTTAAGTCATAATAAATAAAAGCATTTTACGTAACAATTAACAAGAAACAATGTCATATCCTTCCATAACATGAATTTTCACCTTACAAAGTATAAGTTTACGACACAAATATACACAAAGAAATGCATATACATACCTAATAACTTTTATCACTATTCTAGAGTCCACGCCGTAACCCTAAGCAGACATTACAATATTATGTTTTTGTATGTTAAACTTGTATTAAAACGTACTCACGCATTTCATCAAGTGGAGTGTTAATGAACGGATGAGTGTTACAAAATTGCTGACCGCAGTTGTGATAAATCGTGTGTTCGTGAGAGCCAAAAGACCCTTCTGGTTTTGGCTTTCACGGAAGTGACACTTACATACAGCGAGCAGCTCTAAATTGTTTGTGTTTGGTACTTCACTTATCCTTTATGAATGATTAATAGTATGAAATTCATTTACAATAAACTATATTTCTGTTAACATTTTATACAGCACATTTTTCAATACAATTTACAAAGTCTTCAAAGCTAATTTCTTGAAATAATTTTAAGACCCTGCAAATGTTGTTCCAGGAGTGAACAACCAGTAATTTTATTAGTTTTGATTCTGATGACTTCTTTCTCTAAATAAATGACATGTCAAACGCGGCCTGGATTAGGTTGCATTCGATTAGTACAGTGATATTTCTACTGGTAAAATGCTACTGTATTCGAATACCTGTTTCACATTGCCCCTCTGTAGCTTCACTGACATGAGATTATAAAATGTTGCAGCGTAGGAAGTAGTAAAAGAGCATATTACAGATTTTTAATATTTTTTTTCCACCATTTCAAATCGGCGATAGGAATGTTGAATTATTTGTTCAGCTTTAAAAAATTCTAAAAACATAAAAAATTAGAGTTTGTAATGTGTTTTTGTTTCCTTTCATTCTGTATTAGTAACACATTTTATTTGTTACAAAAGTTAATGTAGTTAAATATGTATTTACATTATATTTCATATACCAAGTGGCTACAAACATTTGGTTCATTGTTGAATTAATGAGTTTTGTTTTGAATATGGTTCACTCATTATTAAACGGTTCCTTATTATTTCTAATTTTCACTTAATTTATATAACTGTTACTTATTCGTTCAAGACTCAAGATCTTTTAAATGTTGGCATTTCTCGCATCACATAATAATTATCTGTCTAGGTAAATACTTCATTCCATTGAATCTTAACCTTACTTTCATTAATTATGTATTATATTATTTGTTTTATTTTTAACATCAGAAGTGACATAAATTCCATCGAACGACTTAAAATTACATAATGGTATTTCACTGTCACTTGTTGAGTTTAATCCAAAGCGTTTTTGGATATTTTGTATAATTTAATTTGAATCATGACAATATTGGCACAGCAAACAAGCCGTACTTCAATAAGTGTCACACGGTCAAGGTAAAGTTATTTAACCTAAATTTGTTAAATGCTGAGTGTTTTAAAAATTGGTATTACTAGAACAAATAGGGACTAAATCATTGAAGTCGTTTCTCATTTAGTATCTGCATCTTGGAAGAGTGGGGTTGAGCTTGCTAATGCATGGGGATTCAACCTTTTTAAAAAATACTGTACGACTTGTTAGCTTCATTGTTACGGTTTCATAACATTCTTTTAATCCATTACTCCTTTTACGAGACGTCTGTGGAAAGTAATAAATTACTGTCTATCATAGCCCATTATTTTTCCATCTTTCAAGCGATGTTTAACATTCTTTACAATCGGAAGGCTGAAGACGCCATGCATGTTTTTGTGTCATGCTAAATCCACTCATCTGGATTTCATTCTTGCTGTAGTAGCAACTTAAATATGCATAATATTATGTCTCACATAAAAGAAAGTCTACTTTTGGCATGAGGAATCAGGCTTTTCATTATTTTTTCTACCACACCACATCAAACAATATGGAAACAAATATTTTAGCATTTATACTTTACATACCAAACCACAAAACAGAGAGACTCCGCCACACTCTTTCCTTCTCTTTGTCCACACTTTCAGGGTTTTTCTACTGCTAATAAATTGGGTTGAGTTGTGCCACAATGAAACGAAAAATGGGAAATCGCAAAGAAAGTCTGAACTTCTGCGCTGACGCTGACAAGTGAACCTAAATAACATCCACTTATTTTCTAAGTAGATTCTTGTTTTTGTGGAGAGGAACGTATATGCCTACCTACTCCATTCTTATCCAGGCAAGTAAACAATGTACAGATTTAAGAGAGAAAGTAAGAGAAAAATTGATGTCAGACTCACATGAACCTTTCTAATCCACATACACAGACAACACAAAATAAGCACCTAGTCTCTAATGGAAAGCAGGGAAAGCGATACTTATTTTCTCGAATAGTGTGAAAGACAAAGGAACAAGTAACAACATCCGCTGTTGTTGTACAGTAGCAAATGACAATTGCAATGCTCTCTTTATTTTTAAAAGTGGATAAAGTAGAATTTTGATAACAATTTCATTGTCTGCAGCAGTGTCCTTCTGCAGACAAAAGCAATGAAATGTGACAATGCGATATAAAAGTAGGAATAGATTTTGAAAATGTCGCAGTTTTTTCCATTAAAAAGCTTGATAAGAAAGAATTTTACTTGACAAATATACAAACATTTTACAAGTTTCATGACTCAAAAGCTCTTATAAAAATAATTCTCTCTACTAATGATCTAGAAAATAATAATGAAAATTGTGGAGAATAAAATCCTGCCTTGCCTAACAGAACATTAATGCTGCCACTTCAGGTTGCGATTGAAGAGTAAGAAGCTTACAATACAGACGTTACGTTATGTAAAATAAAAATGTTCGCTTGGACATTCTCATCACTTGCAAAAGATAAAGTCATGAAGAAAGAAGAAGATAAAAGTTAGCTGGTTTGATCAGCGATGAGGCGAAGCTGGAAGATCAAAGAAAGACGAAAGAAGAAAGAAAATAACTCGAATAAAATGTAGTAAACTTTTCCACTCTGACACACCAATGCTGTTCTAGCTAGTAATTGACTTTGTCTGTCAATCTCGTGTCATGAGTAAATGTCCAAATTCACCATTTCCGAAGGACTTGCAGTTTCAGCCTTTAAAATTAAGTGAAATTAAGTCCTCTGGTGCTGAAACAGTAGGAATGTAAAATGTATATTTGGCATAAGTCAGATTCCTCTTGTAGCAAACGTGTGCTATTTTCTGGGAATGATTACTGGACAAATGGTTTAATAATTTGAACAATGTATATTGTTTCAATTGGCGTGAATTGAAATAACGTAAAGGCAGAAAGAATTCCTGTGGTGGACTTACACATTATCTGTTGAGAGACTATCAAACACAGCCAGCATTTACTAGTGATGCTTCAGTGAAAAAAGATATTGACATTTTGCACCAGTATCGACAGTTCTAATGATAGGTTTATGCCTTCAAATTATTGGTGTAATGATAGATGTTATTAAACAATTCTAGGTATTTTTTCTGTATTTTCTGTCCAAGCAGCAGAAATGTCTAACACAGGGTGACAATTAAAAGTAGTGAAGTTCATTCATGTGGATGCTCTATTTATGACACGGCATGTGATCATCTTACTCTTTCCAGCTTTACCAAGGACATTTGTATTTGGTACAAAATCTTCTGGACACGTTGACATCCACGTTTCTCAGAGTAAATGAAAAGTAAAGCATTCGTAGTCCTAAATAAAGAGGATAAGATATCGAGGGTATTAAATAGGTATAAGGATTTGATAAATATAATATCCTGATGCAAGAAACGCTTCATACTGACTTTCTCTTCAGGCGTACCAAATAAACCTAAGAACATCGCGCGTAATAATTATTATAATGGAAACTCATTCTTAAAATTATTAGTATTAAGAAACTAATAGAATAAAAAAATGGAGAAAAATGTTCGTCGTTGTTATTTCTGACTTCCCCGTGTGAAAATGTTTTCGTGGCAAAAGTCGTGGGAAGTGGTGGTGGTTGCTAATTTATTGATTCTCCTTGGCTCAAATTACCTGAAATATTTTCCAGGTAAAAGAAGTAGAAGTTGTGTGACCTGACTCAAAAATGTGTGTAAACATATCTTACGGGTGTATGAGCAGTCAGAGCAAATGGGAAAGAAAAGGAATGGTCGTTGCATGTCGCATGTGATGCTTCGCAGTTGTTTCACACTGGAGGGACGGAGGTGACGCTAGACTCTGTAGATTTGATGACATTTCCCTTGGATGGTGTGTCTTTGTCAAAAGAGCTGGAATTTACATGGTCCTTTCCTGGAAGTTTTGAGAAGCTGCCACTGATATTATTTCGGATGCTGTCAGACTTTGAGTTCTGCTTGATTAAATTAGCAGAGGAATTTGTTCTTGAAGCATTTGAAGAACTTTTCGCTTTGCTTGCACTTCCCCCTCCTGAGCCACTGTCCCCATTGTTCCCGTTATTTCTTCCCACTACAGCGAGCACGGCATTTCGGTTGATTGAGGTCGGGGTTTCTGATTTTAATGACTTTCCTACAACAACCAAACAAGATATTCTTTAGTGAACAATAATTATGTTAGTGTTTTGTTTTTATAATATTAGAGATTCCATAATTCATTATCCACCTTGTAGTATATTGTAATTTAATTAATATCCTAATTTAATTATACATCCACTCAGCTTGCTTACCTGGTGTAATCACTGAAACGTAAACTGGACGATAAAGTACTATTGCATCACCTGCCTCAACGCTGCCATCGTACACTTGACCCAGCTGAAACTCAGGTCCGATGTACATTCCACCCTCAGCATGATCACAAGCTACTTCTACAAATGGAAAACAATTCATTTGGGTTTGCTCATCAAATTTCTCCGCAGATTATTCGGTCACTTTGGCGCAAACTTATTTTTCCACATTTTTACATATCTGGTAGCCCTTTTCAAAAGCTATAAAATGATGATAGCACGACTTCAAACGGTCAAAGGCCGGGAAGTCAAATAAAAAATTTACAAACTATTAAAGAACATGAGTTTCTCATTTCGCCCCGTAGATTTTATATTTGACCTTCTTGCCATTTATCAGGAGCATTTGAAGTGGGATGACCACCAATCGGAATATACGAAAAGTTTTCCAAAGATTAATCAGTCTTACCATATTGAATCACAGGCTGCTGATTGGAATTTGGGATCCTGAAAGGAACAGTTGCGATTGTAATGGGAAAGTGCATGTTCAACGATTCTCCTTCTCCAGACTTTTCTAGCTCCACACTGACCTATAAATCAAAGATTTAAGAATGAAAGTGTTGGTTTTCACACATAACAGTTTTGAAATTATAATTTGTTCCAAGACCTACTAAAATTAAAATACTATTAGAATGATTGTGAGAAAGTTAAAAATGTCATTGCTAAAACTGTTCACTTATGTCTGAGTTGCAGTAGAATTCAGAAACGTAGATAAAGCAAAATGTATTGCTGCTACGATAACCTTTAACAAATGCCTAAAGTTTTTGAAGAAACCTACACTGGTGTTAAATATTAAAGCATTCCTGAAAGTATTAGGCATATTTTCACTAATTTTCATTCCAAGTCTTGCAAAAAATAATCTATTGAGAGGTTCATAAACAATCCCATAAAACCAATAATTTGCGAAATGGCATAACTTCGCGTTCTTTCGTTTCAGTTGGAAGGATAAAAATATAATGCCATCGCACTTTACATTTTAATTTCAGTATTAGAGAAACATCGATTAGTAGAGAGTTCGCCTCAGCCGGCTCGGCTACCCATTAAACATTTCCCATTTTGTCTGTGAAATATTCTTCGGTTGTTCATGTAGAAATATTAGATTATTATAGGGAAGCAGTAGACTTTACGCGTACTATTAGTACTAATAAGTGGAAAACAGCAGAGAAAGATTTTCGAGTTCATTTATATCTACTACAGTTCTTCCTGGCGAATCATAAAAAATATTATGGTCGTCTTGTCCCAACTTCCTTTCATTGCAGTGGTGTCTCTTTTATGGCATAACGCTTTCTTAAGACCACAAATTAGAGATGGGTTTCCTTTGATTATTGCGGTTCACTTGCCCTCTTTATGTAATTATGACGAACTTTCTCTCACTGGTAGCATAGTAAAGAAAATAAAGGCACAACCGGAGTGACACGTCAGTACTTAACAACCCATTGCCTTGGCCTGGGTGAGATTGATGAGAAAGACATCGTAAAGTATTGAATGCAGCATACACTTAAAATAGTTTAATTGCAGGCATTATGGAGTAGCTGAGCCCAGAGGGACTTGCTCAAATTAGTCCTGCGAGTGCAACGAAGAGAAATCGTCGTACGACCAATAAAATATTCAAAAGCTCCCCACAACGCTACCACGGGACACTCTCCAAATAAACAGTGAAGTAGACAGCGACCTCCGAAATGAACCACTTTGCCGTACATCATAAACTATGGGAAATAATATATGACGCAATACGCAATGTGGCGACTGTGGTAGTTCCTTCCAACACATTTATTTAAGTAAAAGGACTGTTTAAACTAATGAACTCCCACTCTCGCTTAAACAACTGATGTAAAACAAGAAATCTCCCTTTATTATGACATGACAAAAAGAGAAATCTACAAGTGCTAAAATGAATAAGAGTACGCAATAATTTTTAGATGATTATCTCATTTTTGCTGTTTCGATAAATTTTCAGAGATTTTAATGAATTCTTTGACCCGTTTGCCCTTACCTTGGCTTTGGCGACTGAAAGTTTTATTTGCGTTCATCCAGTGATTTAGTGAGATAAAAAGTGGAATTTTATGCTCACTAATTTTTCATCACATAATAAAATAATTTTACAAAGGGAAAAACTTCTGGCTTCAATGAGTATTTGCGAAACGGAGCAGAATAATCCTTGGGAATTTTCGCTCGTTTGCTTAAGAGCATGTAACTATTTAAAACGAGCATTTTTCAAGTCACGCAGTGAAAGCGGACAGAAAATGTATTAGTTAGACCATCTATCTATCCAGCGAGTGAATTCGTGAATCAAAAGCTCCACTTAAAAATACGATAATAATGATTGTTATAGTCTACTGATTAAACCTCTCATGCTGAGTGGAATCTGTGGATTTTGTGCAGATTCCTGCACACGTGTTTACATAGGAAATACATGAAATGCGGGGTGGAGTGGCTCGTTATTTACATAATGCTGCTTCTTACTCAGACAGCTTCCTTCCTAAACTCAGAGCATACCGGCGTTATAAAAAAGTGCAAAGAACCATATAAATTTATTATTTACTTTATTCGACTTGTGGCATTTTTCGCTGTCGCATTCGACACATTGGCTCATTTGTATGTACACTTTGAAGGGTTGCGCAATACAGGGGGGATAATAAACGTGATGCACATGCCGATGATTATGTTTAAATTTCTCCAACTCGCATCTTATCAGATGTGGGTATATAGTAAAATAGATCCGCTCTTCTGTAAATAAACTGTAATCACCCATGAAGACGAATGAAGTGACCCAGTTTCAAAATTTAGAAACTCCATGTGAAAGTTCCAGTGTTATTTACCAATGAATCAATTGAGACATGAGAATTCAAGAATCGCTGTGTAGCATTCCTACATTTGCGCAATAAAGATTCGTTCTCCAATTTTGCTGCCTACAAAAAAAAATCCTATTTGGATCGCGAGTGTTAAACATGGATGCAAATATTAGTCACATATTTTATCTATTATTTTTATCTGCTATCTATCTTACTCCAGCTAGAATGTTCATTTTCCAATCTAGGTGCGCCAAACTGCACAAAGTAGTAAAAGTAGTGTGTATTGTATATGTTCAGAAAGTTTTATAGTCACATTCTAGTGGAGTTAATATAAATGCTGGTGAAAAATTGTAGAGCCTATTGAATTAATGTATTTCTACCTATCAAAATGCACCATTTTTCTACAGGGTCTACTGACTACGAAATCCATTATTCGTTGTATAGTATCACCCTTCTACTCAATGCGACATAGCTTAGGATGTTCTTACTACCATGTTTCATATGTTAACATAATTTTCTCGGTTGAATAAGCAGAAATTATAAAATGAAATAAAATGAATTATTTAGTATCAGAACAATAATATACAATAACCCAAGTGAACTCTAGTTTAGAACTCTTCTACAATTCAAGAAGACCTTTAGTAGGTAGACTTACTTTGAGCACATAGTATAGTTGAATGAGTCGGCAAACACCAATTAAAGTAGGAGGCATTGTAGGCACAACGAGATTTTGTTGGGAGTCCCACTTCGTTCTTGAATGGGCTGGTACCGGTGCTCCCCGATATTCAAAAATTGTGTGCGACACTTCCTTTGATACACCCAGCACGCCTCGATCAATGTAGTACTCGACATACTGGAAAAAGTTAACAAGAAATAAGACTGTTACTCCTGCTTTCCATTTTATGAAAGCAGGAAAATAATGTGTGTGTATAAGCAGGCAAGTCGTGAAACAAGTTTCCCATTTTCTTTCACAGAAAGTTCACAACTGAACTAAATTAAGCATTCGACTGTAGATGCTAGACAGTCTCCAGAACTGGAAAACAAAACCTTGATGAAATGTTGAAATTAATGATGTTTGCAATGCTTTTTGCGCTAAAACCAAATGTTTGAGAAGAAAGAGAAAATGTAAATGAATTCGTAAATCACAAAGAAAATGAAAAGTATTCGCTTTCTTTATTTCACAACATTTTGTAAATTTTTGTGTTGTGTCTGCTCTTTGAACTTGGCGAGTACTCTCGTATCTTGAGACTAGCATTGCATTGGCGTCACATTATAGGTAATAATGGTATCCGTAGGTAAGGTAGTCGTCTTAAGCTTGGATTTTGCGACTTTGTTGTGTTATATGCTAGCCTTGTGTAGCTGGGAGGTTCAAGAGGATTAAAAACAACAAATGAAAATAGGCTTGTTATCAACAACATCGACAACTTCAAAAAGAAAATTTTGACTGAAAAGAAAATGCATGAAAGGAAAATGCATTCAACCAAGCAACTCAACTTCGGCAGACCTGGAGCAAAGGAACAGGGGAATAAAAAATTCTCATCGTTCTGAGAATATAAGTAAACAAACGAACCTGAACAAGTCGTAGTTTCAGACGAGCCTCTTCATCACTTTGATTGTCAATATCCGCTTTCACTCTCAGACTTTCTCCACACACGTAAGCGCTTCGGTCTAATTTTGTCCTCAGTGTTACCCTCCTTCTGTCCCAACACAGGCTGAAGCGTGGTCTCCGCCTTTCCCCCATGATGGGTTTCTTTATTTTCATTAGAAAACACACAGTATAAAAAGAAAATCAATTACGATGAACGTCGATCCTGTCATATATTAACCATACCAATTTGACGAATGATTTCGAGATGAAACATTCGTTTTCCTTACTTATTGGTGTACAGGAAAAATTTAAATTTTGGTAAAATATAACTTATCTCAGGTTTAAACATGTTATAAAAAAGAGCAGGAAGGTAAACTAAAAACTTTTTCTATTTTGAGTTTCACTCTGAAGTGAAAGTAATACGAATCTGTAAAACTCTTCATTCAACCAGACACTTCATTCACTGAAGAAACTGATGCTGATGCACAAAAGTAACGAACGTCTATTATTAACTACGTGACTACAGTCGTCGATAAGTAACCTAAGTATCTCAATGTGCGCTTTTACATTTTCAAGATGATGAACTTTCCATTACTATATTCACTCTTCTTGACTGCCACTTCAGATCTAGTTTACTGCACATAATGGCACTAAAATCTTTCATTTCAACTTTCTTCTCACGACTTTTTCCTCTCTCGTCTTCCTTATTTGAGCCAATTACGTTCTTCGTCGTTCAAAACTTCTTCCGTTTCTAGAGAAAAATTAGAGTGACTTGGTAAATTTTCGAGGTCATTTTCATGCAGCAGCATCATTTACCTGCCTCGCAGCATTTGCTGCAAAACGAAGCAGATTTGTCATCCGTAAGTTATATAAGAAAATTTGATCATCTGCAAATGGAACGAGGGACTAATTCCTATTACTATTACTGTCTTGCCTCCTCTCCTTCATCAATAATCAATTTGAAACTTGGAATAGCAAGTTCACTGCTCACCCATTCTGTTTTGGGTACGTTGAGTGAGTGACTGCCAAGGAATGAAGAAGCAATAAGGCTTCAAAAACAGGGAAACTTTCAGACATTCCACTTAATAAAATAAAAATGTACCCAACACAATATCAGGCTGTTCAAATTATTATGGTATATGATTCGCAGAGAAAGAGGTAGATTCTGAGGAAAGGGAGAGGAAGAAGAAAGAATTAGTCACGCCTACCTACGAAGTGCCTTATTTATTGTAGCGGATATGCTCACAGTAAACCATGACAAAAGCTTATTTATTTATAAATCTTTCAAATGTCAGAGTTCAGTTGATGAAGTTAATATCAACTTTATTATGATTCGGCACAAATGGTCTTCAGCGTACACTTTTGTAATTACAAAGACACTAAATTTTGAAACCTTTGTGCGAAAGAGAGGATGTGCTAACCTCGCGCCCTTTCTTCATTTTGTTTGCTTGTATTGTAGTTATTATGCATTCTTATGGAAGATCACTCCTTATTTACAACATACTCCATGTACTATACACAAAGCAAATATTAGCTTTTGGGAATGAAGATTGGAAAGAAAACCTGGGGTGCAAGGACACTACAGACAAGGAAATTTCCAATTATCCAGCCTTCAAACTCTACTTTCATTCTGCATCATTTTCAACTGAGATTTGGTTAAAGGCAGAAAATTTAAGTAGGAATTAAATAGCAGTGAATAAAACCGGGATTTAAACTTACCAGGTAAATGTCATCCATGCAGTCAATATGTGGCCCAATAATAGTAAAATACTTCATTCCTTGCGGTGGAGAGGCGTATGGAATATCAACCGTTACCTAAATAAATCATTGGCAAAAAATAGATGTGTGTAAACATTATAATAAAATCATGGATAGATGGTTCTAACTAATTTAGTGTATCTCGTGTAAGAGTATTGTTATCACATCTTCTGGACAAGTAATTTCTTGGAGATTCTCCGTGCTTTTTTATTATGTATAAGGCTAAAGGAGAAAGCAAAAAGTTTAAAGAAACTCATTCACTTTATGTGAATCTCTAATGTTTAATCTCTCTTGTGTAAATTATTTCAAGTCTCATTTGCCCAAGCCAAAAAAGAATGGAAAATACAAGATTCAAGAATTGGTTGTCTCGTATGAACCTTCACTAGCTTGGGAAACTAGAATCAGAAACTCTTGGAATCAGACGAGTACCACAATCTTGTCACGTGATTTGGACGGAAGAAAAACGTGAGTTCGCCGCTTATACGAGAAAGTTGTTTCTGCATGACTTAATACGAACATGAAATGTACGAGCTCTACAAAAAATGAAGTATTGTTGCAGGAGATCATTAAACTTAATTGTGGCATTTAAATATTAAGCTTCGTTTCTTGATATATTTTTTTCAATAAAATGTGTGCACAAGGAAAAAGGGAACTAAGAAGAAAGATAAAAACGAAAAAAGCTTGGCTTCCAAGAAAAGGAAACTGAATCATTGATGATATCTTCTTTTTTTGTAAAATCGTTAGTTCTACTTGGCTCTTCCCTTTATTCGAAGAATTTATCCTTGGCATCTATTAAATTGAATTTCATATCAGTAACCAAATTTTGAAAGTAGAATTCAATTTTGAAATTTTTCCGAATCAGAAAATAGAAAAGTCAATTGATAAATATTTGAAATTGAATCTTAGTGATTAAAAAGGTTATTTGTACTGTTCAAATGATAATATGATGACCCTGTCGAGTGTCACAATGGGATTTCCGAGGAAGAAATTGTACAAAATTTGAGAGCAAATGAGAAAATCAAGTGACGCACTTATATTCATATGAATGATCAATGTATTAGTATTTATGATGAACAGTATTAACAAATTCATTTTATGCTTTAGAATTATATACCTTAATGTAGTATCGAATCGTCCCGCATTTTGACTCAAACGAGTACGGAAGTGAGCTTTCAGGGAGCTGGAATCGGAAAGGAAACTTGTGAAGCCCTCTGGGAAGGATCTGGACATTCCCGTCAGCCTTGTCTGTGGAAATGAACATTTCATGGATAAACGCAAACACATAAATTTTAAATGAGAAGCCAATAAGCGCAAGAGTGAGCACGGATTTTAGCTACAGGATTTTACAGATGGCAACTTTCATTTGGTGATGTCTGTTACAATATAAAATTCATCTTCATTTTCTATTTTATTTTACTGTGTCTACACATCTGCAAAATGTCTTTTGCCTACCAATCATATTAATAATCAGAAGAAATTTTCTAGGATTTTTATGATATTTGATATCGCAAACATTTCTGGAAAGTTGAACAAGGTGATTGGCAGATGAATCGCTTTAATGTATTGTTGATTAAAGATGGAATGCGAGCCACTGAAAAATGTTGATAGCTTCTAAAAAAGATACTTTTACTTTTAAAATGTGAAGAAAAATAAAAGGCTAAAGGCTACATGCATCCAATAATCTACGTAAATAGGTAACGGTGACGCAAGAAGCAAGACGTATGGATGATGAATAAGTTTTGACAGATGATTAATGTGAGCAAGATCACTTTAAGATGTGAACGCACTCTGTAATCTGTAAAAATAGAAAGTATTTTTCTGCTTGCTTTTGTATCATCAAACGTAATTACCTTTTCCCCAAATCATGGCTCGATCATCAATGAAATATTGGTCGTCTTTCACCGTCCGTCGTTCCCCACTCACCATTACTTTCCATTCGGTGTGGGCTTTTCCCCGCAAGACAACTCGAATCGCTGAAATGAAGAAATGAATATGAAGTAGCAAGTACATGTATGTAATAGTAATTGAATAAAAGAGAAGGCTATATTTAGACAGATTTCCAAGAACCATTTGGATAAACAACTGGTAATATAAAAGAAGGCTTTGTCTCATTTCGTTTTTGCCAGCACAATGAGCATCATTAACAGATTCACAGGCAAAGAATTGATGTTCAGTTGGTATTAAACTTACCTCTCAATTTGAAATTTTCTATTGTATCTAAGATCACAAAGCCGGAGAGAATTTCTCCAGCGTAGAACATTTCCTTCTCCAGTTTAATATCAAATTCTCGTATGTAATCCATTTTAGTGGTGGATGTATTCGGCTGGCGATTAACTAAAGAAAACTCTATTTAATACAATAACGTTTTGGGGTCTACGTTTGTAGTTTCAGTCCTCAGGCCTCTGCCAACATTCAGTAATTATAGATAGAGACACAGATGTACAATGAAACTGTTAATCAAGACTAGGTTCAAGGTTACACAGTGTCACTCATTGTTACAAGTACAATTATTTCTATTTCTATTTAAGGAACAGCAAGATATTTGATTTATACTTTTAGAACACAAATCCACTTCTTGTTCCCGTTGTTTAAGGGCAATCAACCATTTCTTTTTTTGCCAGTTGGACCAAAGAGGTAGGAGTCTGTGAGATACTGATAACAGTAACTTAGGTTCTGTTACCGCGAAGTTACTATTATTTTCGAAGGGAAGAGGAGGTTTCAGTTAAGTAAATTTATTATCACAGAGTCCATTTCAGAAGAGCATTCATCAGCGCATTACATTCAAGAAGCGTCTTCGAAAGCCGAACTTTTTCTCCCGGATTTCTCAGCAGCACAATTCATGAATGACAATAATTCTAGGTGGCAAGAAGAACGGTAAACATTTTCACATCACTTTCGTCCAGAGAAGGAAGTCACTTGAACGTGACTTGAATTAATCTGGGCACAAATAAGAAAGGTATTATTATCATTATTGTTATGATGACGATGACGGCACAGACTTACATGAGAGTGGGAGAAATGAATAAGAAAAATGCAGTAGCAAGAAAATATAGAAATTGTCCACCAGATAAAGTTAGTGTTCTTGTCGGTTTGGTAAGAATACCGCGCACAATAAAATATACTAGATCATAAACACTCACTGATGATGTATTCTTCAATACCTGAGCGTTTGGTTCTCGGCAACGGGAAAATGCAGTGTATATGACGTAACAACTTTGTAGTTCATTATGGTTTTAGATAAACATCACAACTCAGTAGAAGACAACATGTTTTTATCGCGTTTCCTGCAGCTTATACGTTGTAATCGTGGTTGACGGTTACTTGATTACGTCGTTCGGTTACACAGGTTCAAGGGGCGAGGATAATGTGATCCATGAATGAGTGACAGTTCCTTCTTACCACAGTGAGTGATAAATTTGCCGAAAGCTAGTTGACGAGATAGGAGAATGACGAAAACGGTGCTCTCAAAGGGATTCTTGAATATGATTCTCTGCTAATTTTGAGTTATAATGACGTGGTTGGGGAAAGTAGATTTGCAACGTTCATAGATGACGTGTGGATTTGATGAAGATCTGTACGAGTCGAGTTATTTCTTCCAAAAATAAAATCTACTCTGTAATATGTATTTCAATGTTCACAAAATCTGTAGCAAAACACGTCTTACCACTAAGCTTTATATAACTAAATAGTTCACGATTTGGGTAAAATTTCAGTATCCTCTGATGAGCGTTCAAATATCCTCCGCTAGACTTTTAGAACGTCGTCTTGTTTCACTTTACATCCCTCACGTGTGATCTGTAAGCATGGAAAACAGGAAAAGTTAGCTTATATATAACTCCAAACTTCAATCCTTACATCACGATCGCGATCATGATCTATAAATGCGTCATGCGTTTCGTCCTTGAATGCAATTTATTTCCTTCATTGATAGAAGAACAACAACTCGTACGCAGATGAAATCTACGTCTATTGTATTATGCATGTTATGACTATGCCCAAGCTTCTGCTCAATTATCCGTTAAAGTCGGACGGAAAAACATGAAGAATTCATTCAAATACACTAAAACGCTTTCAGCTCCTTTACCATTACTTCTTAATCAGTCAAGTTACGGTCAAGCAAAATGTATAGTTAAATAAAAGTGCAGTTGATCATTCTCCTTCATTCAAAGCTGGAAAGTTATCTTTTGTACTTTTTATGTACTCTGACTTTACTTTTTAGTTAGTTCGACTTTTCCCTTTATGTACTCACTGGATACATAAATAGTTGAGCTAGTCCTATTGTAGAAGAGTTAGAAAACACGTTCATTCACTTTACTTCCTCTCATGGGAATGAATTACATGCATGCGTGGGTATTTCCAGAACAGAACACGCCGATCCTTTTTTGCAAAGTAAAGTCACACGACATTGTAGTCTAAACGTTAATTTAATTTAGGCTAATGAAGTCAAGGGTGTTAAGTATCCTAATTACTTTGACCGTATGCAAAGAAAGTTGCCAGTGCCAGTAACTTTTACATTCAAAAACAAAGTTGAGCTGACAAATTCTGATTTTTTTGCATAATTAATTAGTAAAAATTCAGCGTGCAAAGACTAAGAAATTCTTTTCATATAATGTAAAATAATTTTGTGGAAGAGTTGTGCTGAGCAAGTTTTCATTTCCAGTAGAAAACAAAACAAAAACACTTTTCTGAAAATAAATTCCTGTCAGCTTGAGATTCACATCTGCTCAACATATTCCGATGAATAAAATGCTGCCAATTCAGAACCTAAAAGTCACCTGAATTCTATATGAACCTTTCTTATAATGAGCTTTGTCATAGCTAATATGGCATACAATTTAGGGAGTTGAAAGATTGAGATGAAGGAACTTTCATTCAATTTCGTTGCGTTTAGTCAGTGAATCTGATTTATTCACCCGGAAAAGGAGATAATATATGACCATATGGACGATTTCCTGTCATATATTATAAAGCGTATAAAGTGGAGCATATTCGTCCCAAAAGTACATTCACCCTCTCGCAGCTTCCCTTTTGTTCGTCCATCTTCCAGTCCTACAATTTATTGTTTGCTTGGTAAACTTTTACTTTTGCAGTTAAACCACAAAAAAATAAGTCGACAGGGACAAAATTATATGCCAGACAGCATATTATTTAGTCAGATTTTTACAAAACGAAATGTATTTTTCGATGTATGCTTTAAAACCAGTTTGCCGAATATTCTGCATAAGCACGGCTTAAATATGAAAGTAAAGAACATCTGAACATCCTATCCTGAAAAAAAGTTTGTTGCATTAAAAAAATTTACGTTGAGAAAGTACATGAAAAACTCCAGTAAATCTCAACTAAATTCAGAAAATGCATATGTAACAGTATAAGAAGGAAATTTATTTCCATTATATAACATTCGGAGACTTTGCTTGAGTGAGTACAAAGATAAAGTAACTGTTTTGCTGTGTCTCTGTCTTTTTGCACGGCAGAATTACTTCCTTTTAAAATGAAAGAAGGAGTCTGCCAAAATATTTTTCTACACTTCTCCTTTTCCTACGTTTTTGCTTTATAGAGAAAACAATTTCAACTTTAGGGACATTTTTCTGTTTGTTCAAGTTAACGCAATAATATTCTAAAACTGTGCTAAAAGGACTTCAATGTAAGTTAGGAATGAAAGAACCCCATGTAAATAAGACACATTGGGTTGGGATGAACAGGTCACAATGAGAATGAAACTATTTCTATAGTTTTGGTTTAGCAATGCAAAAACCATATACCGTGCGTAATCCTTCGCGTCCATGACCATTTTCCATACTGTCTTTCTTTCGCGCATTGTTGTCTGCTGGGTGAATAGGAAGCAATTCTAATAACTTTTTTGGTGTGATTACACCAGGCCATTTTAAATTTACATGGTCATTTTCAATACCGCCTCCATTCAGCATCCACAATAGAGAAAAAAATGATTTCCGAAACGGGTGTGAGCGATCCCGTCGTAATAAAAATATATTATTACCAAGTATTCAAAAGTCAACTAAGGTTAAAGCTAAATCCGCCTATTGATTGTAGGGATATCTAAAAGTCACAGTCAACATCAATCGGTAGCAGAGTTGCTGATGTTCAAGAAAATGCCAGGCGAAGAATATTGAGCAAGCCGAGCATTGTATATTTTATGCAAAATGCTTACTCAGTCAATACTGGAAGAAAGGAGAAGCTGCACTTTCCATCGCGCGTCCACTAGAATAGTTTATAACCAGAGAATCTTACTATGTAAGATCCACTGTCAGTGTTACTGTATGTAAAAGAAAGTCAACTACCATTTGAAACACCACATCATTTTTTGAGTTGGCGAGTGAACTCAGGTAATTCAATTCTTCACAAGTACGCGAAAACAACCATCGCATATAAAATGAGAGCATTTTATTCTTCTAGTTCCTTTTGAATCTGACTGACAAAATGAATGCGATGATGCTGACTACCTCCGGGGAAATTCTGCAATTGAATCTTAAGAAGTTAGCAGTGTCAGTGTATGCGAACTTTCTTTTACTTTTTTCTCTTTCACCCATTCAATGATCATGGATAAGTGCAAACAAAGCTTGGCCTACAGCAGTTGGGAAACTCGTTGAAATGCGTGATGTACTGTGTGCCGAGGTTCACAGCTGGCAGCAAACACGTCTGTTATGAAAGAGAGTTCGTAAATATAGCACAACAAAGTGACAGGAATGACATTCTGCCGTGCCAAAGGTGAATGAGATGAAACATTTTTCAGGCAGTGCAAATTGTCTAACCAAAAAACCTTGCTTTGTGTATCTATTTATTTTGTGATGTATGAATATTATGCAGTATATGTGTACATATGAAGTCATTTCACGTGCAGTCGACTAGGCTCAACCTACTTTTAAAAAGAAGAGAGCACAGGAAGAATGGGGAAAATGTTATTGGATACCAGGAGAAATTATTGCCTCCATAAAACCCCTTTTACAATCCAAAATCGCATAAGTGAAATTGGATTCTATTTTCTTTTTTCCTTCTTTTCTTCTCCGTGAGTCGAAAGTGTCCGAGAAAGAAGAGGAGGTTAAAGTTATAAAAAGTGTTCAAAGTCTGAGGTTATGTTTGCTGCTGTTGCTCCTATTCTACAACGGGACATCCTCGGGTATTTTCTATATTTACACGTTTTATGCCATTTTAGAGGTATTAAGATATCTTTCACAAAGATCAAGAATATGTCAAGAAGGGCAAGAAAGGAGATACGTTCCACTGAAGCACAAAGGGATTTCATACTGCAATAAGATCCCTGTAAACTTTGTTACTTTTTATATGTATTGGCCTGATTGATATTTGTTGAGCAATCGATTTTGTCGTGCCATAAACTTATGACTACGACCGTTCACTGTTGTGGGAGTTCACTGATAATCAGTTTGATGGACGTTGGTTGGACCAGTCTGACAGTTTTACTTTTAGAGAGACAATAAAAGAACTTGGAAAATAAGATTGGAAATCAAATGGATAAGATCTATCCAATTGGGCAGATGTTATTATATGATGGAGACAGCTTAAGATCCTATAGCAGTCTTGCTTTAGGTTTGATAAACCATAAGAACTTGATTTACGAAACAGAAATGGGTGTTTCATGCGTACCTACTCAAAATATTTAACTTCGCATGGCAGTCTGAATTCTATTATAAAAGCAGGCATTTTTAAGCCCGGGGAAAAGGTAGTGAACATTTGCTATATAGAGTCTGTCAAAGACGGCTAGTGAAATTTAAAGGTGACATCAATGACATATTTTTGACAACAGCGCATTCCAATATATAATTTTAAAGACGACTACCTGACGTATTTCATCCTTTCTTTCTCACTGTAATCTTTGAGATACAGTTTTTTTAAATTGGCAAATTATCCATCCGTTTTAGCGTCGTGCTTATGCACAAACAAATGCAAGAATGATGAAAATGTTGATACCCACCCTTCTTCATGAAACATTTATGCTATCTATCCATTATCTCCAGAAGTTCATCTGGGTTCCTTTCTTCTCTTTCCGTTTCATCTTGATGACTAGACATCACGGTGAATCTTCTTGACTTTCCCTACCACTCGAGTCTCCGCACACGTTATTATCATGTAAAGCAATTTATGACACCGCTATTCTAGCACGTCGACAACGGAGTCACATTCAATTTACAACCTACATTCAAATCTACATATGTACATGTTCACTGACATTGTGCTATGTAAATATTCAGGCTAAGTTGCTTGTTCCATGCTTTCTGCTGTTATTTACTGAAAGACAAGTTTACAGCTTTTCTATTTTTTCTTGAAGCTGGCATCTGCGGCTCTTCGGAGTGCAGCATTAGTTGGAATCACACACAAACATACAGCTCTCGGTCTATACCTCTACGCTATATCATTGTAGTCTCTTGATAAAACGTGATTATATCGTACGAAAACTTGCTGCAGGAACAGATCCGTGTTGCTATGTTGCATCTTCCGTGATGAACAATCTTTCTCCATCCCGAAAAGTCAGACATCATGCACTGTTGGTTGGTGGCTGTTGCCTCTTCAGCTGCTGCCGCTCTTGCTGTTGCGTGATAATGGTGATATGGCTGGTGTAGTGAAAAAGAGACGAGAGAGATTGGTGAATAATGTAATAAAATGGCAATCCGCCACCAACAAAACACCAGCATTACCACAGTCGCGACACGACGAAACAAGAATGGAGCCTCCAGCACTACCAAACTTAAACGGAAGAGATTTCTATCAAATGCATTATAGTGACCAAACTAAGAAAGTGGTTACAAGTATGAAAGTGATGGAAAAAGCTGAAGTTGTGTGTTTTTCCATCAAAAATTTCGTTTACATAACTCCCCGGTATGGAGAGGTACGAAGCAAAATCGTAAGTAGCCGTTTTGTTTGAAGAAAAGAAGAACGGCACAAGGACTTTTTGAGTGACTACTTCGGTTCGTTGCAGAGGGACATTCTGGCATTATTTTCACATATCTTTAGGTGGCTCCTTCGGCTTTTTTGGAACTTTACTGGACAGCCTCTGGAGCACGTTGTATAAAATATGCATGCCGTTTATTCATTTATGAAAGAGACCAAGTGAATTTTTTAGCCTCTTCAAAGAGGATCGCGTTTCACGAGTTTGTTTGTTCCGAAAGTCGTAAAAACCGGAAGCATTAAATACATGTATTAAGCAAATGTGTATACACCGTTGCAAGACATTTTTTCTCGGATATTAAATTAAAAATGAGCATAATTCAATTGGCTAATGAGATTATCTTGACCATGGCCTCATAGATTCATACTCACAGGCATGACTACCACAGAGGAAGTGAGCCAGAAGAGACCCTCGTTTTGGAACCCGTGGGCAAAACTAGATCTTAAGATTCATAAGGGAGTACTTGAACATGAGTAAACTGAGAGAAAAAGAGAAACGAGGTTACATGAAGATAAGCATGAAAGACAATAAAATTGTATTACACATTACGTATTGCAAGGAAAGACGCTTCTCTTACGTAGCGGTGAATCTGACTATCATGCTGTAGCTTGGAACAACTGCACTACTTTAATATAATGCTATATTTCCCGTAATCTTGGATTAGATTAGCTTTGGGTATTTTCCATTGTATTATTTTGGATTGTACAGCATCTATTGAGATTTGTAGGTGATACAAGCTCTTTCGACATCTTAGCTGTAAATATTACACAGGAAGTAATCTGTATTTCTGTCAAAGATATTTTACAAATTCTTTATTCTTTCAAAAAATCTCTTCAAACATTTTCTTTCCAATGAAAGTGTGACAAAGCGGAAAATATGGCGTTATTGATTTTATGAGCCGGGAATGAGGCCAAGCTTTCTGACAAAACAGATAAAAACATTATCTTCAGAGATATTATGCATAATAAAACGAAAAGGATAAAAACGTGGAAAATATTCTTTATGAGAATATTTTTATGTTTCTCATGGGAGAAAGTTTTAGAATTACATTTCGGAGTACATCTCTGGTTCGAACATGAATATGAGGAAGGTAAGGAGCATGATAGAATGATACAAATCATGACGATTCATTTCATTCTCGCTCCAATACACAAATATCTGTGAGTGAGAGCGTGAAGATGACTAAAAAATTAGATTAACGTTGAGGTGGAGAGTAATTCAGAGCTACATGCATAAATTTTGAAGCAAGAAGTCAAACTTGTATTTATTAACATCTTTACTATTACATATAGAAACTGATTGCCTGATGTACCATAAAAAGAAAACTTTCATTTATTTACATTGCTGGCAACATTTGACCTAACCTGAGATAAAAACACGGTCAATTGTGTTTGTGTTATGAATGGCAGACCTTGCTGGGATGGGTTTAAATGTTGAGTAAAAAAAACAAATTGTCGCACTTCAAAATCTCTTCCAAATGCAGAGCTTTCAACACAACGCCAAATATAACGAACTTCTATTTTATTTCTGTAGTGGCGGCGGCCGTCTTCATCTTGCACGTTATGTAGTGTACATAAATCTAAGAAAATTGCAATATTGCTAATAATCTCAACATTCTGTCTTATTGGATCTTACTGGTTTTATATAGCTTTCACTTGGTCAGATAAAGAGCATTGTTTGTGTAGACTCATACTTTATTCTGAAATGTGAAATCTTTGATCTGGCTGGCTCCCCGCCTTTATGGTATGAAAGTGGCACATGTTCAGCAAAATTATCTCCACCAGGAGAAAGCAGTGAGAAATGGTTTATGTTAGAAGATATTCCATTTTGTATGAATTCGCAAGTTCAATAAACTACCTTCAGGCAATAAAAATCATCAAATGATTTAGTGTGTCCAATAAAACCTCGGAACAGTGCAAAAATAAGCTTTTAAGGGGACGTTTTTGGAGTTATCAATCAAGTATATTTTACGTGTTCCGCTGTACCATCATGCCGACAGGAATGAATTTGCAGAGTTATTCTTTTTTTTTGCAATTCTATCAATGCACAAATTTCAAATTCGCGATGAATAATACTAAATGACATTGAATGTTGAAATACGGCCTGTGGAATGTATTTAGGATCGTCGATACGCGATGCTTGGTCGATAAGTTCGTAAATAGGTAGTTACGTGATTGAGTTGGGGTTATTTCCTTACTATGGATATAGTTTTATGGCTCATAATAAAAGTATTTGGAGCACACAATACAAACGTACATAAAAGCAGGAGTAATAAATTGTCACTCCACTACACACCATCCCCAGCACTAATAAATATTTTGTTTGCATATTTTAAAATACTAAAAGTTGTTTTCATGACTGTTCTGCAAAAGCCATACATATTTTCTAAATTGTCTCTTAGTGGAAGTTGAAAATGCATCCATGAATGTGCAATAAAATTCCGTTTTTCCTGAGTCAGAGCAACGGTAACAGCTGTAAAGATGAC
>VYYJ01002159.1:0-23472 GCA_021029165.1 Cyphoderus albinus | reverse complement strand
AATGAGCTAATGCTGTTTATAATTTAATGTTCATAGCAGTACCACAAAAGTATTATGAAATTGTTGTATTGTATTGTCGTAATGTTCGACAATAGTTTTGAAATAAATAGTTCTTTCGGCACGTTGATTTCTCTTAGATAGAACTCATTCATACTTTGATTGTACTCTAAACCCTCGATTAGTTTCCATAATTTATGTGTGTGTTGAGTTGATTGATGGACCATAAATTCTCTGCTCCGTTGCACCCGTCACTCAACGCTAATATTTGTTTTGTCAAGATCAGTCGAGGAAAAACGTTCAAAAACCCACCTGGGAGTACCTTAGTCAAGAAACGAGCCCATCTTTTGTGTGCAAAACCAAAAAAGAGAATTTCATCTACTCATCTACGCTTACTACTACGAGGTTAAATCGAATTGGCTTTATGAAAAAATCAATAAATCGTCCCATACTTTGAATAAAATTCATCGGTGACCTAATAATGATTTAAATGCAACATATACATTTTGTTGCTTCGAGTTCAGTACTTCGAATAGTATCAACTTCGAGTTTTCGTTAATGCGACTGTTCGCTGCTTCGAATTTTCGCTGCTACGAGTTTTCACTGCTTCGAGTAGTCCTAACTTCGAGTCTGCTACTACGAATGTTCGTACTTCGAGTTTTCTACTTCGAGTGTTCATGGATCCATAGAGTATATCAGCGTCTATGTATCTATACTACGTTACGCACGCTGATATACTCTATAGCGAAGTAAGAAAAGTTTCTAAAAGTTTATTTCGTGTGCGGTTTGGTTTTCCCTGCACTATTTATGTATTTGTACAGAGAGACATTGCGAAACAATTACGAATAATAAAGAATGCGTTGCGGTCCGTGTGGTTTACTATAAACGTATTAATAGAGGAAATTGAATCCAGTTCAGTTTTGCTACAACAAACTTTCCCTTCGCTTTCTATTCCCATTCTTATTCTTGTTTGTTTCCACAAAAAAGTTCAAACGCAGAAAAAAAAATACGTAACGTAGTTTGCGCGTGGCTACACTGCGTTTCTTTCTCTTAGGGACGACGCTGTTTGTTTACAATGTGAACGGTTTCAAGGAGCGGTGCGTTCTGCCTGCGTTGTTGCTTTTATTCACCGAGAGAGATGTAGAGGCAGGACTTGAAAGGACAAAGAAAGTGTTTGGTTTCATCATCATATTATTTTAATATTTTATGCCACCAAAAGGTTTGCGCATTCTTGGCCGTATTTCTCGGTTTATCTGGCGCAGTTCTCTTTGATGTTAATATCTCTTTTGAACTTAAATCCTTTTTCGAGGAGGAAAAAAAGTTAAGTGGCCGCAACGTAAAAATGATGTGTCAGCCGTTGTGCAAACTGCTTGGGAAGGAGTTGTCATATCTTGCTTCTGGTGAGAAGTTGCCAACTTCTGAACTTTTCACTAAAGTTGGAACGACTAACACCATCGGATTATTATTTGCTGCAGGTGAGACTCTCTCCCCGCTCACTCTACCATTATCTATTTCGCAAGAGTTAGACGCAAGACAAAGTGCTTCCGAAGCACGATACTTTTTTCTCATGATCAATTTCCCTGATTTTTGTGTAACGCTTCAGGAGTAAATGTACCATGCGTTCCCTCATGTCAACATGATGCTGGTACACAAAATGAACATTTCCTTCTTTCTCCCATCGAATTTCTCTGTTTCTGGTTACAAAACAATTTCCAAATGCTAATCATATTTATGCAATAGCATTAGAAAAACATCAAAAATATCTTCCATTAAATAAGGATAAGCGGAAGTTTGTTACATCATCAAGTGGAGCAAATCAAGCAAAACAAAACAAGGTTTTTGAAACTGGCATCCCTTGATTTAAATACAGCTCAGAGATAGAAAGTAGAAAGATACAGACAGGGGTAGAAAAAAGAAATTTAAAATAGACTGGGAAAAAAAGAAGGAAATTAAATTTCTTTGAAAAACTGTTGCCCACTCTGATCGCATCTTAAATACAGTTAGTTACATGATAGGCTTGAGCGGAACTGTTGTGAAAGGAGGAAAAGAAAGCTTGCATTGGGCACCACTCACAATCTGTTTCCATTTGGAAGTAGGGCAGCTTTTATTCTGTGTTTATCAGAAGAAAACAATATTAGGATTTCTCTGGAAACTGTTTAATAATGAAAGAAGGAAGAGCTTTAAAGTAGCAGCGGAGCAAGAACAAGAGCTGAGATGGTTCAGGCTTTCTCTTTCTTTCCAAAGAAAAGGCAAGTTACAGGTTAGCTTTTTACATATGTGTGAAGAATGAGACAGGAAATTGGAGGCATTGCCTAGGCTCGCTTTCACTCACTCGACTAAAGTCTAAGTACATATGCCGTATTAAATATATGATGCAATACTAGAATTTAATGTAATGATGATGATGATGGACACGACACAGTTCCTTCAGAGGAGACGGTCGAGGTCTCGGTAAGCGAGCGAGTTGCGAACCAGATGAAAGATCTGAGAGATTCTTTGGTTGAACTTCATGAAGAGTTGAAGAAAAGAAGCGAGACGTGCTTTGAAGTTGTGCTGATACCCATGAATCGAGCTTTATGCCCTGAGGATTCCACAGCTGGTATTAAACAACTTTTTTCTCAGCCAGAGCAACATTGTCCTTTCCTTCTCATCTCGTCAGAAAAAGCTGCTCGAATTCAGGTGACTCAAATCTTTTTCTCTCAAACTGCTTTCTCCATTTTATTCACTCACGCTTTCTTTCCGCCTGCTTTTAATAAAATGAGTGAAAACTTGAATCCTAAAAATAGAAATGTATTTAGAGAAAGTGTGGAATAAAATACATAATATTATGAAAGAAAGCCATGCACATGTTTACCAAGTATGAGCTATTTTCATGCATTACTTTTACAAGTCAGTGCCAATGTTAGAAGAGGAAGGGAAACAAAAACAATTTTTTACTTAAAGTTTTCCACATTAGTCAAATAGTCAAAGTACATATGTATCTATAGATGAACTTGAAAAAGTATTTTCAGCATTCAACGACCCTCCCTCCCTCGTGTGTAGCTGTGTCAATAAAATAATCCCGGTTTTCGCGCACACGCAGTTATAGATAAATTCCTACACAGACAGACACGATTCAGACCACACACCACACACAAGATGAGGCTTTGTTTATTTATTTAAGCTCACTGTCTGCTAAAGTTCAACTTTTGAGTGAACTTGCATTTTATTATGTATAAATAATTATTTTCATACAGCTATGAAAATATTAGACAAAAAAATATTACGAGCGAGAAGATGCGTGTGCTTGTTTATTCTTGCAGTTTTCTTAGAAAGTCAAGGCAGATGTAAATTTGGATCTTATGTATTTATGATATGATGTGAAGAAGCTATTAACTAACTGGGAATAAATAAGATGACTGATGGAGTGTTGAAAATTTATTTAGGAATATCTCGCGAGGAAGTACGCCATTCAAGAGACTCCGTGTTTGCTTTTGCTGGATGGAGTGACTGCAGAAGTGATCCGCTTTAATGGCAAGGAAAAGGTGTTGCAAGACCCGAAAGGAGCCAATTTTCCTTGGAAATTCCCCCCGTGCTCGGAAATGCTCCAGTGTGGAAATCTTATTCGCAATCGTAAAGCGACAGTGCTCGTAAACCAAGGGAAATGTCATAGTCGCGAGAGAAATGGAGCAGCAGCTGCCTCTGCTCATGCTGTTGACGACGATGAGCGACAGACTTTAGCAAGTGAAACGGAAGCCTCAGCAGATGAAATTAAAACGCCCATAAAAGGATTACTCTTTGCTGCGTTTTGGGTGAGTGAGTGCGACGTTGTGGCTTTCGCTCTTTGTCACTTTTATTTTATGCTCCCAGTTTTGTTTCCCTATTAAAACATGACATGACCAAACCAAATGTTTGCTCGCCTGTCTTAGCTTGAACAATGTTTAACTTAATCTCATGGGGATATGAAAAAAGGATGTAAAAAATATTATTTTCTGACTGTGTGCGTAGTGCCCTCCGTGTCGCACTTTTATCACCGCACTAACTGAGCTTTATGAACGTGTTAACGACGGAGAGAAAAAGCTGGAAATAATTTTTGTCAGCTCTGATAGGTAAAGACTTTCACTTGTATTTACTTGTTCCCCGTTTCATTCTCTTGCTCCGGCTTCTCGATTTTATTGTGTTTTATTATTTGACGAATTTATTATCTCCATCAACTGCGGACATGACTGAATGAAGGAGTCAAGAGTCGTTCAATCGCTTCTTTGCTACAATGCCTTGGCTGGCGATTCCTTACGGGGATGAGGAACTCCGACAAAATTTGACGATGGCTTTTGATGTGAAGGCAATTCCAAATTTAACGCTTCTCGACCATAATGATAGAATCATTACGACGGAAGGCAGGCTGGAAATCAATGATGATTTGGAGGGAATCGTAAGTAATAGCAACGCCTTCATTTATAGCATTATTCTCAACTGAACCTAACACAAAAAATAATTATCTCGTGTGATGACAATTTAAATGAAAATGAGGAAAAATGAGGGTTGTGTAGTAAAGTTTTAAATGGTAATTCCAGGAATTCCCCTGGTATCCTCGTCTAGTCGATGAGCTGCGGGACAGACATTCTGCTACGCTAAATAACAGCACTTGTGTTATCTATTTTACAGGTATATAAATTATGTTCAATCACTAAAATATTTTATGGCCCTTTCTTGTTAAGTTGTAATGCATTTTAGTTACGTTATCAAGTGTTTTGTACAGATGACACGGACTCAGACTACGAAGTCGGGGAAACGATTTTGAGCTCTGTGGCGATAGAAACGGAGAGATCTTCGGTGGAGGAAGCATTCGAGCCGAAATTTTTTATTGCAGCAGATGTACGATTTTCCATTTATTACTCTACTAAATACTCTAGCCGAACATAAATGTTTCAGCGAATCGAACTTTTTTCATAGGAAGTCATTTGATACTTAAGTCTGATATCCATAAACCTTTTTTGGCACTCTGCTTTTTATTCTTTATGCTACACAGAGCGACTTGGCGGAGTCTCTGCGAATTTTCATGGACTTAAGTGAAACCCGATCGTATCTGATTATAATGGATGCGGCCAACTTCCGCTACGCGGTTCACGAGGGCAACGGCGCAGTGTCGGAAAGCTCGGTGAAGGAATTCTTAAATAAGTTTCAAACCAATAAATTAATTTACAGGTATATTCAAAGTCGCTTTGTATGATTAAGCCTATCTCGAAAAAAGAAATAAAAAGTTCCAAGTCACATTTTAGTTCCCGTCGTTCGTGTCATTCGAGATTTTGTACTCATTGCACTCCATTTTTCATCATAAAAATAAATCGACCAGATGTACAAAACTGTTCTAAAGCATAATAATCATAAATAATATTTTTTACCGATGCTTTTAGCATTAATAATAATAATAATTGTAGGCAACCAAACTTCAAACACATTTTTTATTCATAAATCTCATTATGAGGAGATGAATGTAGGAGAGTGTGAGGAGCTCGTAAAATTTTTTACTACCTCTTCCATAATTAATAACACATAAAATATTGGCTCAGATGAAGCTTAATTATGGCTTCCCAATATCAATTGTACGAGTACTGCCAACATCTGGATTGTGGTTTTATTCCTTGAAACCATACACTCTTTGATCTCCAACAGAGATTGTTCGCATTTGCGAAAATAAAAACGAAAATTATTAGGAAACGAAAAAACGGCTCCATTGGAAAATTGAAATAATTTATTTGCAAACTACCAAAACTGGTTCAGCCAAGCAAGCACAGCCATGATTGAGTGGAAGCCCGAGCGGTAATTAACATCATTCATTATTTAATTTTTATAGCGTCAATTTTCCCGTGTAAAACGTGACAAAACGCCCCCAGTCTGCTAATTAACTATAATTACCTGTGATTTCATCATGTTACACTACATATTTAGTAGCGGATGACTAATTTTCTCCTTTGAGCAGCTCCGTTTGCTTAATTAATTAATCCCAGTGTTTCATTTATCTTTTCTCGTTGTCCTCGTTAACTTAAAAAACATTCAGCCCAGTTCATTCAGTATTGTAGTGTTAATTTCAAGGAAATTGAATTATAATTTTTTTTAAATAATTTGCATTCCACGATGCCACGAATGCACCAGGTAAGAAAAAAACTTAACTTACATCATCAGTTACTTGCTAAAAGTAAGTGTATTAAAAAGATAATCATCGAAATCAAATTTGCAAAAGAAAAAAAGCGTCATTTTCCCAAGTTCCCAACAAAGCAAAGGGAGCTTTGATTGTCCAACTTTTTTGCAACATTGTGCAAAGTGGGCAAGGGAAGACTTGGCGCTTCGCCTTGTTTTTCCAAGAGAGTATTATTAGGGTGTGGTAAAGCTTCGCTATAGGAGATTTCCTTGGTATAAGGAGAGATTCTCCTTTTGAGTCTCGAGTATCATGGAAAAGATAGGCCGAGGCTGAGAAATAAACCTGTGCTCTGCTCCTCTCTCAATTCTCACGCACTCACACTTTTAGTCTCCAGCTAGTTGAGAAGTGGAAAGGAAGTATTTTAGTAGAGTCTGTCTAATCTTTTCATTTCAAAGTTAAAGTACAACAATTAAGTAATTTTAAATCGAAAATTATGGCATCGCAGACGCAAGGAATTCAGCAGTTGCTGGCTGCGGAAAAACGGGCGGCTGAGAAGGTCTCGGAGGCGAGGAAACGTAAGATTTTTAAACGATTTTTATCTTGTTTACTTTAGTTACTGATCAAATGATTTTTGGGGTTGGGCGGTGGTTGGCCTTCGTACCATTACATCTTAATTAGCATTTATAATTGCCCTTCCTTAATAAGAAATTATTGTTCACTTTGATATTGTTCATTAAGGAAAGTTTAACTATTGTAGTTTAAATATCTTGTTTGGCATGGTAACAAGAATGTAACAATTTTATAGTAGTGTACAGTTTTAATTTTCTAATTGTAATTGTGTTGATTCTAATTTCTCCTTCTAGGCAAAGCCCGTCGTCTGAAGCAGGCGAAAGAGGAGGCGCAAGCTGAAATAGAGAAATACCGTCAAGAACGGGAAAAATCATTTAAAGATTTCGAAGCCAAAGTAAGATTAATTTTAGAGCGTATTTCATAGTACATTCATTAATTAATTATTACAGTGAAAGATATTGCGCAGAGCACTGAAATAGTTTGCGATTCTACTTCTAATCATGATTCGTTTCACTTTCTTTTTTGCAACTTGTAGCATATGGGTTCAAGGGAGGACGTTGCAGCTAGGATTGATCAGGATACTATTCAGAAGCTGGAGGCAATGAAGATCCAGGTGGCACAAAATAAGGAGCAGGTAATTAATTCACGCCCATTTAATACCATCTTACACATTACAAGAAGGAAATGAGTTCATAAACCATGCTTTGTGTTGTATGTATGTACCTACATTGTGGATGAACGTCGAGTTGAGTCTGGTTTTACTAAATATTCTCATTCTCCTCTTGTTTCAGGTTATTACCCGAATCCTCGATATCGTGTGCGACATCAAGCCAGAACTCCACAAAAATTTCCGACCTGAGTCCTAAGTCTCTCGCTGCCACCTCCCTCATCGCAATTCAACCAAAAATATGAAGATTTCTTGTGTTTCATTCTTGTCGGTTAGTAGTAACTAAGCAAATGGTATTTAAATCGAGAAGCACCAAACAAATTTATGCATAGTAGTCTTAGAGATTAGTTGAGCTGAGAAAAAAAAGATCCTTAAGTAAGGAAGAAATGAAAACGACGTAGGTAAAATAACGACTAAAATAAAATTATCATTATTATCATATTATTACAATAAATAATGTGAAGTTCTAAGAAACATTCCGAATGTGATATAATTGAAATGAATGTAAAGTACTTCTAATCCACCAATCTAATCAAAACTTTCCATTAAGATTTATCTGACTTTCAAGGTAAAAATTCAAAATACAAACCAACAAAAACAAAGATTAGAAGTTGACTTGAGTTAAGAGGAATTAGTAATACCTCCCAATTATGTTATCTAGAGTCTCGCGTTTCTTTATGTATCTCCATTCTGAACCATCAACCAGAATCTATCATTTTCAATAAAAATAGTAATTATTCATTTACCACGTAATCTCAAATCTTTTTTTCTATTCATAACTTAATTTCATCATTACCTCTGAGGCTTGAGGCTTCAAGTTGTAGGATGAAGCCATGCAGCTGCAGTAAGCTCCAACATTGAACACAGCGAGATACTGCGCACTCCGTTGCTGAGGCATCCTAAGACCAAGGAAATCCGCAGATTCGCAGATGGGACCCACAACATCAAATTGCTCCCACTATTAACGTGGAACAGAACATTGACGATTATGCGCGTTCTTCTCTTTTATTAGTTACCCTAGAAATACTTATTTAGTAGTATTACTGTCTCCTCCGCATTCAAGATGACCGGTAATATCTGGTGGTGAGCTCCATACAGACACGCGCGAATCACTTCGTTCATTGATCCATCAACTATCATAAATTGTCGATCTTTGTTCGCTTTAATTCCAAGAACTTGACAAAGAAGTACCCCTGCATTTCCTACCTGTAAAAATCAATTTCAAAGCTTTAAATAATGAAAAATGACTTGCTTCAAGCACTTTTGATAGGATTTAAAAATTTACTTACCAGAGATCTTCCTGGTTCTATAATAATCTTCACATCCTTCGGAAGATTCTCAGCAATGTTGCTTACATAGGAAGAGATGCTACATTTTGGCTTGTCATTTCTTTCTGGTGATGACCATTCATCTCTTAATTGGTTAAATTTATTTTGAAAACGTGTTTCCTGTAGAAAATCGTTTAAACCCGTTGGAGGCTGAAAGTAGTCCCAGCCTAAGCCTCCACCAACGTTGACAATCTCAATGGGAATTCCTCTCCTCCGAATTTCTTCAACTGCTGATTTAACGAACTTGGAGACAAAACGGAACACTTTCTCATCCCTAATACCACTGCGAAATGAAGAGTGAACTCCAAGAATTTGGAATTTTTCATTTGTTTCAAGAACATCCAACACGTCTTGGAGTTCCGACATGGTAAAACCAAACTTGGAGTTGTGAACAGTGTTCAGGTACTCATGAACCTCTCTCAGCTCCGTTTCTTTCACACGTGACTCATCCGGTCGAATCCGGAGGATGACGCCCACTAAATCATTTAAAAAAATTGTCATTCAAAGTCATGAGTTTTAAAAGAAATATGCTTATGTACCTTCTTTATTGCCTGCAACGGTTTTTAAAATGTTCACCATTCGCTGGGCGTCCACAACTGAGTCAACGTTCATTTTAACACCGTTCTCAATTGCTAATTTGATTTCCCAACTAGACGGAAAAAATTATTGCAATAACAAATGTGATGTCATTAACATTTATCAATTTTTTCCACACCAGTTTTTAGGTAAAAATGAAAATTGACGCACTCCTGCTTCCCATTCCCGCTTAGTAGAACATCTCTTGGGGCAAATCCTGCCTTAATTGCAGTCAGAACTTCAAATCCTGACACTGCGACAATCATACCCACCCCAAGTTTTTTTAATTCTTTGACAATATGAATATTTGGGTTCGCCTTCATGGCGTACCTGCAGTGACCAAAACATTTATTTAAGACAACGACGGTTATAATTATCTCGAAATATAAAAATATAATGTGTGCGTACCCCAAGGTGCCATCGATGTTTGAATTGCGAATGGCCTGTAGGTAACATTACATTTTCCTGCAGATTACCCAGGCTGTATACAAAGACAGGGGTCGATGGAACATCATAGGTTCCACTGGAAAATCCACGGTTAGTAAGAATTTCACCATTGAGTGTTTATGCAAAAAATTAAAATGGAAGAAAATTGGAGAATGGAGATATTTTACCTTAATGGCCCCGCTTCAAATTGACCCTGTCCTTCCTCAGAAGTTAGATTCTTTAGAAGTGTTTTGACATTAACGTCATCACACTGTAATATTCCTTGTTGGTTAAAGAAAACCATCTTGGATTGGAATCACAATTTTCTTCTCTAAATTAGAAATTATATTTTATTCAAGATGCAAATAGCTTCATCAATTTACTCAACCAAAACGCATTTTCAATGTCAAGCGAATAGCTTTATATTATTTTGCAAATACTGCAAATATCAATTGCCAGTCTCTTTGCTTTTATTACATTTTTACTACATTTACATACGCTAAGACAATGATGGTGCATGGTGCTGCGCTGGTGCGGTGATGTGCGATATCAATACCAAGAAATAATAAGCTTCGCTCTTTTCTCGGTATTTTCAATAAAGTCGCTTGGAAGTGACTTTATTGATTTCGCTTCATTCAATGCATCCAGAAATAATGTACTTTGAGTTTTAGTTAAAGAAATTAATGTTTCATTTGCTAAACAAATAGAATTATTTCCTGATAATAAATGCCGTGTGCTAGTTGTGATTTCATTGTATCTGAAAAGAAGGTTAAGAAAAGAGAATCAATAGAATATTTTATAAAAATCATGCACGCTCCTCCGGTAAAATGCATTCAACATTCAACTCGACATAATATTCATCTTTTACGTAGCAGGAAACCGAAGACGCAGTTTATTCTCGTATGAGCCTAATAATTTACATGAAAATCCCTAAAAATGTCCCCTTATCGATACATTCAAATGCCGACTTCCTGGCATTGGGATTGGATTTCTGGTATTGGAAAGTTTGATTTTTAATCTCGGTGAAAAATTAGAATAATTTCCATTTCCTGTCCGAATGAAGCGTTAGCATCATGGAGGACCGAAGCCATCTCTTATCTCTATTCGACTTAACTTTTTGCTTCAAAAAATCCAAAAGTTTAGATACTTATAATTATCGGTGGATGAGCGCTTGGTTTCAGTTTCTCGATAGACGCACGACTGAAAAGTCCTGGACCACTCTACCCTTGCCTTTGGCGTCTGCAGCTCACTTTGTGCTTGGAGTGAAATAGTCATTAGTATTCTGCGCATCAGCTTTGATTTGATGCCAGTTTACCATTGACAATTTCCTTCCAACGTCATTTCATCTGGAGGAGTTGCAGAAATCCTGAAGAGGAGCCTCCATTTTCTTTGTCTTCTTTTTTGAGCTGGGAGCTGACACTTGACTCTTTTAAGCAGAGTCACGGTGCGGTTAAGCAGTGACTCGTAAAGTTTGGTTTTAAATTTCGGGTCACTGTATAACCACATTGTGATTTTGTGAAAGACTTCTGAGTTTCCGATAACAAGTAAGGTTCCCTGCTTCACGGAGGATTTTCATTTGCTCTACTTTTTCGTTGATTGAATTGTTGTCTGGAGCCGAGGACCAAGTATAAGGGCATATGTGAAAATTCGAACATATTATCTCATACTTGCGCCTCGTTTTAGATAATATATTCATCAAGTTGGAAACATCGTCAAAACTCCAAATTCTGAGCAATCCATCAATTATTAAGAAGACAATGACAACCGAAGCTAATTTATTGGCTCCTCCTCTGAAATGCAGAATAAACTGTATTCCAGAGCGGGGGCTAAGAAATGAGCTTTGAGTGCTACCTGCAGCAACTTGACCAAGAGAAGGAACAAAAGGACACCATTGGAAGTTCCAAGTTGGAATATGCTTCTCAAAAGAGGAAGGGGGTTCCCTAAGCGGGGAAAATTCTGGAGTGCTGTCCTGTAAGTTAATTACAGAGCAACAGATTTTTTTCCGTTTGGTGGATTCCAAAGTCAGCTTCATCTATCGCAACCAACCCGATTGTAGTAACTGCCAACGGATGCCACCGAGTTCATCAGGTCATGCAGGGTAAGTTCATGAAATCACATCACCCCACCTTCTGGATTTCTGCTATGGCAATGGTAAAATTAATAAAAAGTAACAAAAAGGATTGTGTAGAAATATTTATTATTTTCAAGACCAAGTTGTATGTAAATATATATTTTGATAAAATATCTATGCAAAATGATTCGCTTTCATTCTGTGTGCTGATAACCAGAGTAAATTTCATTTTACATATCTTAATATCGAAGAGCACCATAGATGCGTTGCATTTATTTCTATTACATATGTATCTAACTATAATTTAATTTCTTACATTTACAATAATAAACTTGGCAACGAGGAAAATAATTTGAGTTTACAATTAAATGCGTTACATTTTACAGTTTAAATTAACTATGACATCACGGTACAAAACGTACCTAATATTTCTTCTTCGTGGTGGCTGGCAAGCAATAAAAACTAATATAATCAAGTGTGAAATATTTTTTATGCAGGCTTTGTCAAAAAGCTTTGGGTTGCTTGTTGCTTTGGTGGTTAGATTTTTCTAATATTTTATTTTCTATCTAGTAACAGCCTAAGTCTAGTGTTAGCTTAAAGTCAGTTGCATTTGTTGTACATTTAAGATAAACGTGAATATTAACTTGGTAGTAAAAATATCTTTTTAGTTAATATTTTCTTCACTTTATTTTTAATTTTGAACGGAAATGGACGAAAATGGGATATTTAAATGCGAAGCGAAAATTACAAGGCGAGCTGCATTAATTAAGATGAAGTGGGTAAAATCGTGAGTGTAGCTTAACATTAAAACTTGATTTTCTTGAGTAAAACTACGAGCTAAGTGTTAGTTATGACGGGTCTAACTCCATTAACGGTAACTGCACCTTAGGTCGGAGGGGCGCGACGCTTTTACCTTCTCTCATGCTAACGCTGCGCCGAGCGCGTGTGATTTTCTCGTCGTCTACTATCGGCGCACTAAATAATTTCAACCTGGTCTCCAAAATCTCTCGGTTTCTTTCCGCATTTTTGTGTCGGGCTGAGCGCAGCTCTGCATCCATTTCCTCCCTCGCCTTTTCCAGCTCGCTTAATTTCAATTGCGCCACTGTACATGAAATAGTAAAAAAAATTGTACACAACTACAATTTACAATTGTGGCCCACTTGACCTTCCTCATTGAAAATGAAGTTAGGTATATTATTTTTAATTGTTTTATTGTACCCTCCAACTGGCGTTCCATTTCTGACTGCTTCTGCAGATAGGTCTTGGTTTTATTCCGCTCCACATCCAAAAGTTTCCTTTGCTCTTCCTGAAGACGCTCCAATTCCTCGCGTTTTGACCACTCCTCATTCAAAATGCGAGCCTGCAAGCTACGGACTAGTTCCTCGTCCTTCTTCGCCTGAATCTCCTCTGCCAGCAGTTTCTCAAGCTGACGTCTCACTTCGTCCAGATGCCTTCGCTGTTCCTCCTCCATTGCCTTCTGCTTCGCCAGCTCTTTCGCCTCGTCTTCCGCCGCTAGCCTCGCCTAATCATCACATCAAATCTTTCTTTAAATCCGTTAATATGTGATTAGCTACATGTCAATGTGATTAAAGAGATACCAATTTCTCCGCTCTGAGCATTTCCCTCGCCCTGTCGCTTTCAACCTGACGCCGAATCCGAATGCGATGCCACTCCAGCCTGCGCTTGTTCCTTAAATGTCTGCCGTACGATTCCTGACAGTGGAGCCTGGACAGCGCCAGCTTCAGCGATGTCAACCATTGCGAACGATATCTGGAAATAATGATGAAAAATTAGCTGTCACCAAACAATCATTACTCGGAATGAATGCGACATTGTTAATTTGTCTTGATCGTGGCTTCATGTCATGTCATTTATGGTATATCCCCTTAACCACACAAATCACTGTAGAGATTTTATCAAAGTCCAGATGCACGTTGATCTTTGCATTATTGAGTGAAAAATCTTGATTAGCCAACCTTTTATCTAACGTTGCAAGATGGAGGACTCGGTCTGTGGTGATGACATAGAACTGATGAAATTTCGAGTTGGGCTGATCCTGGCCTTCCTCCACTCTCGTTTGTGAGTCAAACTCGATCGTCTTCGGCTTCTTAGGATTTGTGTAGTACGTCAACCCGTTTGACGTGAGAACGAACAACTTCTCCACAAACTTTGGTAAATACTCGCCCCTTTTCAGCAGAGTGCCCTACACAGTGCCAATAATGTCAATCTTAATTGCTGACCAAATCATGAAGAATGAGTTAATTAGAATAAATTAATGAATCGCTCATGCCTTTTTAATAATGTCGTCAACGAACTCCTCGTAAATCTCGTTGATCACTTCGCAGACTTCCTCCTTCTCAAAGTTCTTCATGAACTTCAACTCGACTACGGAGAGGAATGTTTGAAAGTCAAACAAGGCATTGGAAAATAGGCACTGCAAAAAGGTGATAAAAATTGTGCAAGGTTTATGGCATCCCTATATTTTGGCAGCGGTGTAGATTTCTTGGTGATAATTAAAAATTTGCACATGTCTTGAAAAGAATGGAAGTCATAATTTTGTAGGGCGAAAAAAAGCAAGCATAAATAAAATAATAAAAATGTTCTCACATCAAACTCTTCCTTCATGTCCCATTCTTTGCTGAGAGATGAAAGGAATTTTGTGAACACTAAATCGGCTTCTTCTGAACACAAAAGGACCTTGGTGTAATAAAAAGGAGCAAAAAGCGTAAAATGTCATAATCATAAAAATGTAGACCTTCACCTAACCGTGTAACTCAATCTCGACTCTCGACTGACTCTTTGGAAATAAATAAAAGTTGATTGCGTAATTTTCACTTTCTGTCCCTTACTTGTGCAACGTCAGTGTCTGAATCACGAACCAAATCCGCCAGAAGACAAAATATTCGGAATAGCTTAAAAATATTTTCCGAGTCCACCCGTGGACTCCTTTTCAGTGACTCTGATAACAGTTTCGATTTGCTAATTATCCAGCACGCCTCATCAATTTGGCTCTCCAGAGTGGACAGCTCTTTCCTCGCCAGGGAGTCACTCAGCGATGAGAAAACCTCTCGCGAAAGGTAATTCTCGAACTCTGAAAACGTTAGCGTGGTCGTTCCCCCAAAATCCTCTAACGCTTCACTCAAGCCTTGGCAATCTATGATGGTGCCTAGGCTTGCCACGAGGACCTACGGACGAGTAAATCACAACATTCTCAGTTCATCTCATCTCATCACTTCATTCACGCCCCATCTCAATGACCATAACGAAAATGAGTGTAAATAAATAAATAAATAAATAAATAAAATGGATTTGGCTGCTCTCTGAACATGCTCGCATTCTAACAGCTACAAAACGACCCTGAAACATGTCGTTTTGATATGCCAATACCACTATCAAAGTACATTTGCCAAAGAAAAGTACACGAGTCATGACGTGATTTCTTCCCTAGCTGCAATTAGTGCCATCACTAATCTCTGTGATTTGATTAATTAGCCACATCCATTCTACAATCATGCATTTTGTATAACATCAAATCAACATTGGTCCACCGTTTCGTCTGTTTGCATTTACTTATTCACGAAATGGACACACTTTTCTCCCCTTCCTCTCATTTGCATGTTTTTGCTTGCTCAATGTGGTTTTTTTTACCAAGATCCTCTTTAGCAGTTGACTCTGACTTTGCTTACTTTACAGCCTGTCTCTCAATTCTGTGCTTGCATAAACCTGTCAAATTCAATCTCGCAAAATATTTAAAATGTATCATCCCACATGCCCTAAAAGTAGAATGCATTAGCACTGAACGTGGCTCCAATCCAATTAAAATAAAATATCATATCACCCTAGAGGATTTTCTCCACGCCAAACACTTAAACAAAGATTGGTAATCGTTGATCAAATATTTTTTCTGGAATTTAATTCAATCAACTGTACATGACAGATAATATTTTATGAGTGAAATTATGCTCTCTATATACTATCTCTCGACTATAACGATGCTGGCAGAAACATTACACACACACATCTTGTTTAAACATGAAAACTTTGAAATGTTTGTAAGTAAGAACAAAGTCAGTTGCTTGCATGCGAATCTAATCGACTAGGAATAATAAGCGAGTATTTATATTTAATATAAGACGAAGCACGGGACAGAAGAAGATAGGCAGATGAGAAAAAAAATCATTTTAAGGTTTCATATTCGAATAAGGGAACTTGTTTGACTAGCTTTGCAATAATATTGTCTCTCTGTCAACGATACATACACTTTCGTATTCATGAGGTTTTTAGCATTTGGGTGGGATTCACAATCACAAACACACTCACTCACTCAACTTGATCACGCTGAAAAACATGGTGATGATATGACTCCGCGTAACAATGCTTTCCTAAACTTTTTCATTGCTCCTGGCAAAATTAACTGTCTCTAATCGTGTACAAATATTTTGTGATTCCTCCCAAAAATACTTTTTCACTAAAAACTATGCGGCCGTAATAAATTATTTCTCCAGGTTTGCGATTTGCATAAGGACGTTGAGTACGTGGCTTAGGTTTTGTGTCACCAATAAATACTATGGCGGCGCCGTGTGCGAAAAACTTTTTCTGTTGGCTTAATGAGGTGAGATGAAAAGAGGTAAAAAGAGCGACGAAAAAATTGAAAACTCATGGAAGAAATTCACCGGGAAAGAATGTGGCTAATTAAATTAAGTATGAAATAAAATAAATAAATTGTAGAAAAGATTACTTTGAGCTTTGATTTCGGAGCACTGAGGCCTTCGTCTTCGGTCAAAGTTGAAAAAGCATGCCAGATGCTGTTTCGCACAAACTCAAGCAATACTGCCATTTTCGACCCTACAGCGAAAACAACCCTCGTCAACCCTTTCCTTCTCTGAACTAACCAAGAAGACGAGTTAACTCACAGTTCATGTGTTTTTGCACCATTCTCCTGCCTTTTTCGTATGGATGGACGCTTTTCGAGAATCATGATGACGACGATGATGATTCGAATGAGTAGAGAGAGATGAGTGTGCAAATGCAAAGCTAAGCAAGAAACAACGAAGCAACAACAACGGCAAAGGAACGCAACGGCAGAAAGCCATTCGACACAAGAATCATGATCGTCCTCGTCATCTCTATCCACACGCTACATTATTACCAGCATTGTTGCAACTACACACAGAAAGTCTTTTTTCGCTAATCTCTCCACATACATTGCCTGCTCATGATTATATAACTACATACAAAGTAGCGTTAGCGTTAACCTTCCTTCTTACTATTACAAACACGGTAACGTCGCAAACTCGCAACATCGCTTTTTGTCTCTTTCTCTTTTTTCAAGTTTCAATCTCAATACATTAGTGTCTCCTCGTCATCGTCATCATCATTGTCGTGATGTGATAATATTATTATTTTGTCCTTCTCTCCCCGTCCGTATTCAATCTCCTACAGAAGAGCCATAAAAATGTAAACTATCTTCTTTTTGGTGATTCACAGCAAGAGCAAGCATTTCTGCCCATTTGCTCCTTACGTTTCTCCTTTCCTTCACTCACAATTCTCAAACTTTGGTCTAAAACAACAACTAGCTAATAATACGAGCCATTACAAACATTGTCAAATAAAAGTGTGTGTGGAGTTGCGTTGCAGATTTTGAAGTCGCAAACATTTATTTTTTATTATTATTAGCGTGGAAAAAAGAAACGGTTGCCACTAGTGCAGCTATGGCTTTGGTTTGATCCGTAATCATGATGATCATGATGATAATGAAAAATGATGACGAAGCTGGGCTGTGCGATGATGGCTCATCATAGATTTCCTATTCATTCACTTTATTAGGCTTTTTTCTTTTTATTTCTTTTAGCTCAATAAAAATAATGAAAAAAATAAATCTGCCATGCTGTTAAATCTGTTAAACCATCGTGGTTGCTACATAACGTACACTAATGTACCTACCTACACCATGGCCAATTTTACGCTTATCTCCCTGTCATCCATCTAAATCTCCGTTTTCCCTGTAAATGCGTGTTCTGAAAAGCGTCATCGTCATCGTGTCGTTCTCTCTTTCCCGTAAACTTCGTCAGCACCACTACTAAGCAGCCTGCAAGCAAACTTTAACAACTGGTAATAATCATCAGATAATCTCGTTTTTGTACAGGCTTATAAAAACTGTTTTCTTTTCCATAATAATAAATACGACGACATTGCATTGTGTGTAGTAATAATGTAGAACATGACGCTTTTCGCAGTGGATTCCAAGATGCAAATAGGTAAATGCATAATAAAAAATACACTCGTTTCGTTCGTAGTAAAATTGTACACAACATCCCGAAATCTCTCACTTTACTCTGACTGACATTCGCTCATTGTGATTTGAATGTGAGTAATAATCAGCATGTAGGTGTTTCTTTGCGCTTCGTTTTTTCAATTTTATTTTCATGCGGACGACGGACGCATTGAACGAGAGCGAAACACTCACTCAGTCATGATCATCATGGAGTAAAAGGCAGTTAAAGTTGCATTATGTACAAGAACAACATGAAGAGCAACATTATTATTTTATACCTATTAAAAGTATCATGTGCACAAAAGTCAAAGAGAGAGAAAGATCCTTACTTTTTGTGTGTATTACAATTTTTTACAATGGTCTTTTTTAAATGCCATGCCTTTTTATAGTAATGGACCACTTGAGTAATCAACTATCTCTTGTCTACGTGGTGCGACAGTGAAAAAAGCTCTTCTGAGCAGACTCAGTCAGTCCGATCGACCACATTACATTATTATTGTATCATGATTACCTACTATGTACATATCTGTGTTGCGTATGTCGCCGTATTAGATGATTATATTGCACACTCTTGCAACAGTTAGTTAAAAGTTTACCTTCGAAATCATTGCAGAATAAAATATGTGCTCAATGAGTGAGATTGGAAAATTCGGCTCACAGCTCTGTAGGTATAAAAAATGTAAAATGTTCATCAGGACTTTTTATGATCTTTAATAATGTACCTACAACAATACTAATCGTGTGTTACAGCGTCCTTTTTCCATCCGTCCGTCCCCAAATTGTTGATGAGCCGTGCAAAACTGTGGAGCGTTGATGCATTATTAAAATAGTTTGTAAGTTAAGTTGTAGTGGCTTGTTTTGTATGTAGATACATTGTAATTGTAACTACCTACCTGAGCTTGAGCTGTCTCTGTCTCTCACTCCTCACCTTTTACATTATCATTTTTTGTGTCTTGTGTGTCGCCCGTTGTGGACGCTACACGTTACGACGCTCGTATCAAGATTCTTTATGACAGCTCTGGCCTTCCCTTTTTGCCACCTGTATATTAAGAAAAGAATAGAAAAAAAGACTGATCGATTATGCAGTTTTGCTGGTGGCACTCGGACATTATACCAAATATGTCTGCATTCGCTCGCTCCTGCTCTTCTGAATAAGACTTTTTTTGAAAGAGGAGGAAGGAATTTCGCTCTGGCTTTTTAAAGTTTTGCTCGAAGGAATGAATCCGGTATTGGCAAAGAAAATGCAGATTACACGCTACAACGAGCCTTGTTCGGAGATGGAGTTGGACGGGCCGGGGTTGAAAGAAACGTAACGTAACGTACTGAATCTGATACATACGCGTCAGCGTTTTCTGCACTTTGGTGAGTTATGCTAGGAGATGAACCCTGTGAACCGTACTCCTAGACAGACTTTCAACTCAGACTTCACAAATAACAGCTTTACTTAAGATAACTACATCACATCATATCGCATCTTGTTTTTATCACTTAATCCTTCATTTATTGCTCCATTCTTGTTTTTGAGCTTTTTAGAGCGTTTTCTTTGCTTCTTTCTTTTTGCTACTGGATGGGCAATGCGGATAATTTATGGAGGCTGTTTCATCTGATGTCATGACATCGACTCGACATGAAAATGGATTTCTAACTTTGGTATGATTTTCACGTATTTATTAGATCATCCTCTTTCGTGAGTGATGAACACCAACTTCAATTCTAGAGTGGTCTGCTCTGTTAAAAAAAAATCTGCCTTTCTGCTTGCTTGCGCCGTATTTCATTGTCAACGGGACTGTGTACAAATCAATTTGGAACACTTCTTCAAACGCGAGTGTCCGTACAATCTTCCATAAGGATGTCTTACTTTATGTTACATAAGATTTTTGCAATAAAATCACTCGACCGACACTCATGAAAGTCGTGAAACACACTTTCATGTTTAAATACTAACTTAATGTGTGTAATTCATGGTGAGGACGCAAGTGTCAAATGAAGTCACTTTAATGATACTTGTTCAACTTTATTTACAAAGCTGAAAATGAAGGAGCTCAGGATAGTGGTTTTCATTCAAGTTCTTCCTCATTGAGAATGACAGATGCAAAATGCCGAAAACCAGAGTGGCAAGGCGAATCAAGTGGGACTGGATGTTAAATAGTCTCAAGTTGAACTGTCAATCTGGCTGGTACTGGCTCTTACAAGGTAATTAATTGAAATTCTGCTAACACAACTTGGTTCCCCTAATCTGAAATTTTTATGCGCATATCATTGTTTACATAAATGAATCTACTAATTAAGCGTCGTTCATGCATGGTTTTTAGTGGCAAATTGCAGGAGGAGGTAACCGATTTGATGTCTCCAACTCTAACTGTACCTTCCCACAAACATTTCGAAAACCTCTCTTTATAGCTTTTTACATGATAAAAGTTTCGCTGTGTGCATCCGCTGCTTTCTATTTCTACAGACTGCAGATCGACCGTACATACATCAACCTATGTAATCAGAGCGTAGAGAACAGGATTCACTGGCATTACTTGTACGAGGCAAAACATGGAGCACTGTCGTCTTGAAAAGTGGTCGTGGGCCGTTGAAATGAAAATTAAAATGTAGAGGAAAACGCATTATGTAGATTTATATCGCCACATCATGGAGACAGACAGCTAATCGTAACAAGAAATTTACATGTCTGACTAACCAACACACTAAAATGACGAAGGAGTAAGGAAGAAAATAATTGTGCAGGCAGCGGATGTAAATCTGATGAAATTTTAATCCGAGCTTGTGGTCAATATAAAAATGTTATTTTACAATAATTTTCTCTTTATTAAATATCAGGTACAAAAATCACCGAATCAGAAAATCAAACCTTAATACTTTGCATTATTTTGTTAAAGGTGCACAGCCTTAATTAATTGAGGAGAAATTGAGTGTGAGTGAGGATACATCACATGTAAAAGGAAGGATAAATATTTCCGAGGGATGGAACATTTACATAGTAGGACTGTCAAAGGTGTTGAAGCGGATTAACCATTTTACAGTGAACATGAACATCAATGTCATTATTGTAATATCAACACAGTACAGAAGTTTTGGAAGTGTAGTTTAAACTACTAATTATTACTGGTCTGTTATTATTATTATTATGTATTAACACAGAACGATGACTTTTTCAAATTGTTTTCATTTTGTGACAATTCTTGCCTTTGAGTCAATCTACTTACCCAAGTTATACCATTTCATATATCTTGTATCTCTGACACGACTAGATAATTTTAAAGTACCTTTAAATATTTTTATAAACGTATTTATTTCATCATTCATTGCAATATGCAATTACAGATTTTGCCCAATCCGATTGGGCGAATCGACCTGGGTAAATGTACAAAGGTAGTCCCTGAACTGTTGATATCTTAATATTTTTGAACCGTTTTAGTTAGATGGAAGGTAGTTTATTAGAATATGTATGATTTCGTAATCATATTAAATTGTAGCAATATTATTATAAAATAGCACATTTTGATTCATTGGATGCACTCAACAGCAGTAGTAATAAATTATTGAATATCACTCTGTAGTTTTTTTGCAATTACTCACTGAACTTGGAAGAGTTAAGAAAATCACGGAGAGAAGTAGGGTGATCAGTCATGATTCCAGTTGCTCCTAACTTTTTGCATTGTGTGAATTCATCGTCATCGTTGCATACCCAAAAGTAAACCTGCAGCCAAGTCAAACAATGGAAAACGCAAAAAATTATGGCATGCACGATGGAAGCAATTACGATCAGATTTTACTGTTTTCAACTTACATGAATCCCACGTTTCTTTAAATGGTTGAGTAGTGCCTTCCAGATAAGAAAAGTCTCACAAACCCAGAGTAAACACTTTTCGGATACGCTTAGATGAGATACTTGTCTCAACCGACGCCTTTTAAATCATTCAAAGAATGCTGTCAATTAGTTTGGCTACGTTATAAATTAAATAACATTGAAAACTATATTATACTAATAAATTGATTAAGTGCGTACCTTTGCATTGACATGGGCAGAAATATTTCGAAATGAGTCTCCTTAAGTGGTACGAAAGGCAGCAAACCCGTGACTGCGAACAGAACTACAACCAAAACACGCTTCGCGGAGAAAAACAAACAAATTTCCGGATTCTACAGAAAGGGCGAACAAAGATGAGTTTTAAGTTTTCCAAGTTGAAAGTTTTAAATTTTTATTTAATTGAATCATACCGTTTTGTACAACTGATTACAAACTTCACTGTTAAAGCTTCCCCAAACAGTGATATCCTTCCGTTCGAATTCATCAACGAGATCGGAGACCACATTTATTAGTCGCATGTCGTTTTCCTTTATGTCTATGTTAATTGGTACGTTGGGAAACTCCTGAAAAATTTCACGAAGCAGCGGGATCTTCCGCTCGTCCTCAGTCCATGATGCATCTGAAAAGTATTCACCTGACAAACACAAAAAAGGTTTTGTCAACTAACTGCCTGCACGTTAAAAGCTGTATGTGTATTTAATTAAATAATTAATTTAAAAAAGTAAGTATTTAACGCTCACCAGGAATCGTGTCAATTGGTACTTTGGAACTCAACCGCGGAAGCGAGGCATAGTCCACATCAGCAACCTTGAGATCACGTCCAGTAACACGAAGCAGAGTTTGGTCATGGATCACAACACAGTGTCCATCCCTGGTCAATCGTACGTCCAGCTCAAGCATATTTGTTCCCTTCTTTATGGCACTGCAAAAACATTAATTAACAACATTTATCTAATTAACTGAACTAATTAGTAAAATAAAGTCAGTCATGTGAAATCGAATCTTTACTTGCGAAAGTTCTTCAGGGTATTTTCATACCCTTCGGCGGAGCCTAGTGAAGAAGAAATAAATCATGAATTGAGTTAGATTATTGAATTAGATTTAAAAATTAAAAGTTAAATAGGTGAAATGATTACCTCCTCGATGGCTGATATGTGGGGCAGTGAAAGCAATGTTTTTCTTCTTATGAAGCAAGTGCGGAAACTGCCAGAAGAACGCTGATGCCGCAGCGTAGCTTATGAAAGCACCAAGAGCTGTTAAAAATTCCATGTCAATGATATTGTTCGAATTTGAGATAATTGCCTCGAAAATGTATGATTAAACTACGAACTTAGTATATTTACTAGTTTTACGTTAAATATTCACAATTTATTATAACACAAGAGCATGCAAAAGTTTAGTAGAGGATTTTATACTCAAGAAAGGAGTATGAAAAATGGAAATATGTAAATAGAGATTTTAATGGAAGAAAGAATATTTAATATATCTTAGTTTCTAGAGATGATTGAAAATTGATTGTAAATGTAAGGCTAAATATAGAAACCTTTCTTGGTCATTTGTTGGATTGTACTTCGACTATTATCAAAATTCGTATTGGCAGTCCAATACCATGCTCTTTTCTTTAGTGT
>VYYJ01002158.1:0-23485 GCA_021029165.1 Cyphoderus albinus | reverse complement strand
TAGAATCCATCATTTCATCCTACACAATTTAACACAGATCACCCTCAGTCAATTCTCAAGTTAGCTAGACTAAAAGTAATTAGGAAAAGGTAACTGCTTCAACACGGTCGTACATACACTGAACAAATTACTAACATCATGCAGGCAGCAGAAGTCGGAACAGGGTGTCTGCAGGCAAAATGACTAGGGCATGAGAATTGACAAAATTGCAGAAGATGCAATAATAAAACGATTAAATGTTCATGTCACTAATTAATAATCGAATAAGCTCGCAATTAGTTAAATTAGGAATGCCAAAAGCGAAAGCTCAGAACAGGAATGCTCAACAAGAACAAAATCACAGTAATTGGAAACTTGGAATTGTTTTTCACTTTTACAAACGAACAGATTATTATATGATTGTACAACTCCATTTAGTTCAAAATCAAGCACAATTATCTACAATTAAGTTAAATGGGCTCTGTTCGTTCATTTAAGTCTGAGCCTTCGCGTACACAAAATTTCTATTACAGATTCGAAGACAAATTGGAGAGAATGAGATAAAATGAGCATCACAAAGTTACAACTCATCAAGCATTTCATGCACATGCACTCTTGATTTTAAGTAAATGCAATTAGCTGACAATTTACAATCATGTAATTTTCAAAACTACCTATTTAACACTATTCTACTACACACTGCAGTATCGGAAACCCCTAAAATTCTTTTGGTAAATATGATTATGCAAAATCAAAGAATTTTTATAGGATAATGCAACCTGCTCAACTTCTCAATTATCAAAGTAGATTTAATATTGAAACGGTTTATCTTTGAGCACCATCACCATAAACTTTTCCCGGAAGGATTTGACAAGAAATAAAAAGACTAACATCTCTAATAAAATAATGTGTAAATTGCAAATCTTTGGCTTACTTAGACTTACGATACGAAAGACATTTTTAAACATGACTTAATTGTTCTTTGGATTCAAATTCAAAATGATGCACCAATAAATATACTAAATAGATTACTAAATAAATAAATAAAATTACGGAAGCTCAGCCTGACACTGCACCGACTGTGATTGATATTGAACATTGGCGAGAAACCGAATCTGCAGGATTTGCCAGGTACGGTAATTACTAATTACTTAAATAATTTCAATTAGCTTTTTCATAATAATACTACACAGATACGGTCATACTACACATTCTCCGCTAGATCATTCATCAATCAACAATTCAACACCAACGGTAAAGGTAGCAAAGTGGATTATAAATAAGTTTTAACTATCGATAAGAATCAGACGATTGGCTAAAATTTTCACAAGAGGCTGAGAATGAGACGACAGTGCGATAAATAAACACATTTTAATATATACATATAACACAATTAACGTTTGTGCTACAGTGCTACTAAAATACTATAATTTGTAGAAATGTAGAAATTTCAATCTCTCGACTTAATACTTAAAATTAGTATCAGTATAAGAAAAGATATTTCTTACGAAGGGGTCAACCTGCCCTTCATTCATTCATAATTCAATTGTGTTAGGCCCATCGCTTACCTCTTGTAGTAAATCTTGTGCAGCGATTGCTTTCAGAACATTTTTCTTTGACGTTTCTTGCACCTCACCTCCAAGGAGCAGCTCATCTAGGATGAAGTAGGCCTTCTCGAAGTTAAAAATGATGTCCAATTCGCATACCTGGACGAGTTGTTACAATTACAATTTACTCAATCAATCAGCTAAAATACTTTCGTGAGACTTAATTTCAATTTGTAAACTTACACTTCCAAAATACTTGTCCAGTAACTCGACATATCTGTGAATAATTTCTAGCGTCAACAGCTCATTGTCTTGTTGCTCAATAGCACAACAAAAATACAAACTGGCGTACCTATTTCATTTAAATCCTAATTAGGCCTTGCTTTTATAACGTGTCACGTGTTTTAAAATGTGATAACGGTTGAAGAAGAGCAAACCTTTTATAAACGACCTTTAAGTCCCTCCACTCGAGAAACGAGCACATTTTTGGTTTTCTCGACAGAATCGTGGTGACAAGTTCTCGTGTGATTTTCTTGCGTGTTTTCTCCGGATGGGCCACGTACCATTTTTGCAATCTGAGTTTACCCTGCCGGCTGAACAATAACATAAAGTGCATCTAGCAGAAGACACCAGAAACCAAAATTCAAAAAATTAAATCCTTGATTTAATTATAAACTATTATTGTACTTATTAAAAAAACAAATCTTACCATTGCTGCAGCTTGGCTTAGATGCCTAGATCTGAGTGGTTTGATTTTTACAATGAGGATAGTTTTGCTCTCCGCAGTCTAGAAGTAAAAAAGTATTGCACATTAAACATTAATTTTAATGAACTTATATCAAGTGCGACATGCGATAGAAAATAATAATTTTTGGACGTCCAACCTACGCCCGAATTAAATAAGATTCTTCTTCTGGTAATATATCCAATTGACCAATAGAGATTTCCACGTTCAACGTTTGATTGCAGCAATTAAAGGTAATGATTCTTTATTAAATAATTGACTAATATAATACTATTTCAATTCACCTGTGAAACTTCTATATTTATATTTGTTTGTTATTGTTGTGTCCAGTCTATCTGATTGTGATATAGCACAGGTTGCACTACGTGTAAGATTTGGACTATTTCATATTTGTCCAGTCCATATGAAAAATCTTGACTATTTGCAAAAACCAGTCTCGCTCTCGTTTCTTTCCAGATACTATACTGTCACTCTCAGTATTGCTTATCGGAGTTTTGTAATAAGAAGACAATTGTCTCTTATTTTGTATTTAAGAGTCAGGTTTGAAGTAAAGCCGAAACCTTTTTGAAACAATCCTGCCTGATTCATTCAGGCAGCCTGAATATACGATGCGATGATGTATAATGTATAGTTAGTATAGTATAATTATCTTACTTTTACCTTTACCTGCTACTATTTGTCACTTGTAGAATGTTTGCATTTTGCACTACACTAGAGTGCGTGTGCTATATTAATTTGGTAAATGGTCACATAACATCTACTCTCTACTGCAACCTACAACCTAGCTAGTAGCTACCTCCGTCCGATATCCTCCCCGTAAATTCTACTTTACACAGAATTTCTGTTTCAGTTACACCTTTCTATTTACCATTTACTAAAACTCAAATCTTATGAACAAAAAACTATCACCTATAGCTATGTACCTACATGGTATTTAAACTTATCTAAATCAAGACAGACTTTTAAGATACAGGGTATATGAGTATTGTTGTGTAACAATTCTTACAATGGGGAAGGGGCTATTAAGTGAAAAGAAAAACATGAGCAATTCACTTCGCACAGATTTGACATGCATATGAATATGAAGGTATAACATTACATACATTCATGGGCTTTTGGAGGAACTTGGAATGGAATAAGCTTGGATAGCTTTTTTACAAAAACATTTAATATTTCTTTCTGTATTATTATGGATGCGTTCCTTATTGTTAAATATTTTTCTATGTGCTATCGCAAAAATTCGCATAGGTAAAATTGTGATAATGAGATGAAATGACCATAATATTCATACTTCATAGTGAACAACTCTTTCCCTTTTAAGTAAAGAGCACCTTCAATTATATTCAGTCAGTGTACAATTGTACACATCCAAATCTGCTCTTATTCTTATGCACACAGATATGAAGCTCAAGCTCAGTCTGATCTCTACATTCACATACAAACATCATCGTAATGTAAATTGTATAGATGCTGTAATAAAAAGTTGATATATAAAAAATATAGATATAAAATTGTATGTATTTATATACCAGAAGGGTTTGTAAGGGGATGAGAATTTGAGACTAGTGAAGTTTGATTAGAGAGAATGGAAATGGAAGCGAGGATGAGGAGAAACCACTGACCTGAGGAACCTTCGTCGAAGTTCGAATCGAAAAACGAGGGATTCACTTCCTTCCCTGGTCATTGTTTCTTTCTTTGTGATGATGTGATACAGGTGGCTTTCCCACCAACTGCCACCACGACAGTGCTTTCATTCATCTTTACAATTACAATTACGATTACAACTTTCTTTACCAATTAACAGCTTTTGACAGAATCAACCAAAAATATAAATGATTCTTTCTATGTAGAATCTACAAAAGATATGTAAATGTATGTGCGTGCACCATGAAAGTTTCAATATGTATGTTAAGAAAATGTTTAAGTGTTTTCATTTAAATACATACACATATGTAATTGCTATAAAGAAGTGACCTATAAGTCAATTAAGCACAGTTTTTTAAAAACTCATCTTATTTTTGTTAAAATGTTTTAGTGAACAAGTGGAAGTGAAAGTCTTAAATCTTTATAAGAAAGCAAAGATTCAGAGAAGAAAAATCGCTTGGAACTGCTTGGACTAAATGCATCATTGTATCCAAAATGCCTGGTGTCTACTTAGAATATATCAAGGTCACTTCATTTCCAAATTCCCAGTTTATCTGTATATATTATAACAGGCATTAGTTTTTTACAAAAATTATTACCTTAATTATTCGTTTTTCTATGAAATCAGGCTGGAAAGTTTGTGGTGCCAGTAGAACTGACGTTCCAAACAGAAACTATCAAAGCCCCTGGTGACATTCGCGGTCTCGTCAATACCTCGAAATGGATTGAACGGCATAACTGGAAGGTAAATAAAGAATAAGAATTTTTAAGAAACTGGGACCAAATGAAGGTGATTAAGTTTTTTACTATGCTTATGTTATCATTATAGGAAATTAAGGCTATGTTGAAACCTGCCGTTGAAGCTTGCTTGAAGTACAACGAAACGCCTTTAGAAAACATCCCCAAATCACATCACATTTCGTACGGTCGTGAAGTGTCATTAGGATATTTAATTGTTGCAAATAAAATTTCCACTCCCTTCCTGAGCGTCCTTGACACAAAGAAAAATTGCTGGACGGACGATGAAGACGATGAGGACGAATTGCTCGGCATTACTGATTCTGTCCAAATGGAGGATCACGGTCAGTTTAGGTTTAGAAGTAAGCTGGTTAAAGTGAAATTATGTTAACTTGCTAGAAAAAGATATTTGATGTTTGTTTTTGTCAACCAAAAAGGTGGAGCATTCACTGAGTTCATCCCCACAAAAACTGCGATTAGAGTGTGCGTCGTGAAAAAGTCCGTTGTGTCCATTGATGATGCCAGAAGAATACGGAAAGAATTGGGTACGCATTGATGCTTGATTACTAATATTTTAAACTATCCAAATAAATTTTTTAATGTTGAAATTATGATTGTAGGCGTTCGATCTGATGATGTTCGTCATTACTTCTCGTCGCAAACCCACATCTCGCCAAACGAACCGGGACCATCCTCCAAGGCACATGAAAAGTAGTACCATTCTCAGTTATCTTAATTGCAGTTTGCATATTTACATACGAGCTTTGTTTAAATTGAGTGAGGTGTCCTTTTAAATAATGCCCTTTGTCCTCTTTCTCTTTACTTTACTAGATTTATTGGTATTGGTGTGGTATTGTGGATATTTTAAACTTACACAATTAGATGCTCTACACGTTTCATTTAGTTTTTAATTGGAAATGCAGATTTCTCTCCAAAATCATGAAATAAGAATGTAAATAATTTTTAACGTCCCTTTGCACGTTTTTTATTTTACTATTTTATACTGTCCACATTTAAAAATTAAACTACTTTTAATACCCTTGTGCCAAATTCTAATTGAAGTCACTTTAATTGACTTTAAAATAATAAAAAATAAAAATATGTAACATTGTACTGTATTATGTAAATTATTTACTCTTTTTGTTCATTTGCGCACTCCTGGATCTATTTTAATCACTTAAAGTTAAAAATTTATTAACTGTTACTTAAACATTTAAGACAAAGGCAGAAATTCCTCATATTCTGTTCTCAAAATAGTTGATAGTAAGTCATCTCCAATTACTCAAACAATTTTTTGACAATGGGCATTTCGATTATTTAAATATTTAAGTAGAAGCCTACTAATTAGTAATTTTATTTATTATCATGTTTCTCGTAAACTAACCAACAAAATCTGATAATTTGTTAAAACAGTGAACAATTGGAAGGCAAAGAAAGTGAGCCTGTGAACAAAGAAGTCCCAGTTGAAAACGAACCTAGCAGTGATAGCGAAGTGGAGAACATGTAAATACCAATTTTACCAATTAAATTATGTAATAGATACATCATAATTATTGAGTTTTTCAAAGAAATCAATGACATTTTGATTTGTTATTGTAGTCCCCGAACATTTGGCGATCCAGACGAAATCCGAGACGCGGCACGAATTTACCCCCACGTGTTGAACCGAGACGTGGACAGTGGGAATGATCCTGACGATGACATCATGAGCCTTCCCGACATCGAGCCGCATCCCCCAAAGAAGAAGAAAGGGTCCAGATTGCGGAAGAAGTCGTCCTCCATGTCGCCGTCAAAGTCGAAACGTTTAACACACAATAACATTCTCGCAATTTCTCAAGAAGGCAAAGCAAACTTTTCAGAAGAGGATAGCTCGTTCAGTAAGCGGAAAAAATCTAAAAGAAAACGAACTGTTGCAGTGGTCGAGCCCATGAGGACGCTTCCCAATGGCCAGATGTCTTTCGAGCACGCTATTGGAGCTTTAAGTTCGGAAAAACGGAGAAAGTCTAGACCCGGCTCATCCCATGGAGGCGATAAAACCCACTCTGGAAGTGGAAGGTCCAAACAGCCACCAGCCATTGACATTATTGCTCCGGATGATGATCGCCTCACGATTACCAATCCTCCACTGCCTATTCATAGTATGACCCCGTCGACCTCCACATCCACTCCGACGAAGGAAACTGAAGAAATGGAATTGGAGCTAGAACGAAGTACGTTTGAACTAAAAAACACGTTCATCTGATTCTAGTCGTTATTTTTTAACCTGTTTGATGCCTTGATTTCCAGAAAAAGTGAAAAGCAGGAGAAAGAGAAGACGCAAAAATTTTGACGATGATGATCCTCACAAGTGGGAACGTTTAACTCCAAGTCCCTTGTTTGACAACTCCTCTGAAGATCCGGATCCTAGCACAGACACCGACACCGAACCGGAAATGCCGGTATTGATGAAAATGGTGGATTCCGATGAGGAAAGAAAAGCTCGCGAGGAGCAGGAACTGGAGCAAATGCCACTTGAGCCGGAATACATACCAATACCAACGGAGATTCGAGAAGAGACTCCCGTGGAACCTATAGCTTCTCCTTCTCAGGGGACTCCTTCCAAATCTCCTAAGTCTGAGGTGGACGAAGAAAATAGGACATCAACTCCATTGCCACCTCCTAGCCCAAGTCCACCAATTCAAGGTCAAAGTAGTGACCAAGTCAGCCCTGATATCACGCAAACAAAAGTGGCGAATGCAAATGTGCGCAAAAAACGGGAACAGCAGCGGACCTATAAACGCCGACTTAAGTTATCGAATGATGATGAAGAAATTAAAATCAGCGACACTGAATCGGTCAAATCCAATCGGTCAACGAGCAACAGAATCAACACTGTGCAAACTGGTAATTTTGTTGAACAATGTCAGAGTCCGGGACCATCGACTTCCAGGGATAGCTCCAGGGAACGTTCACGGGTAACTTTACGATCCGAGTCTAAGTTAAGTGACCGCATCTTGAGTACCGAGGAAAACTCAAACATCAGCAATAATTCAGAAGGGACCGACAATCAGATTTCCCCTGCTGCTGCTGAGGCGGCGACACCTCCCCTTGTGGAACCGAACGAATCCAGATCAAATTCGCCTCCGGTTACAGTTACAATGGAGCAAGTAAAACGTGAAGGTGTGTCCAAATCCAGTAAACCTTCAACGGAAACGCCGAAGAAGCCTCCAGCAACCAGGAGTCGGAAAGTCAGACGAACCGCAAATAGCACGACCATCACGAAGAAAGTAGTATCTCAGCAGCAAGATATGAAGCCCGTGATGGGTGACGCCCAAACCCAAACCGATGACCTGCACATTATCGAGGTGAAGAAGCTTCTGTCACCGAACATAATGGTGGATAATAGCATAGTGAAATTGAGTCGGTCGTGTGAGGCGTCTTCTGAGGAAGATTTCGACATGGGATCGAGAAGTCAGACACCCAGCAGCACAATCTTGGATTCTCAACTTTTAACGCAGAGACCCGCACACAATCTCATTTCCCGAACTCAGTCGCAAAATTTTGCTGGTAGTCTTACACCAAACAGAGATGATGCTGGTGACGACGACGGATTATTCAGCTTCGAAAGTCCTACCCTTCCATTGCTTTCAGTGAGTCAAAATATCCTCGTGAATTACGAGGACAGCGATGAAAAATCGCTTTCACCGGCGAGTGAAAGTGCGAGTCCAGAAAACACCCTGAATCTTAGTGGGAATGATATAGACACAGAAATGGAATCAACAGTGGTTGTTGATCACGACTCTGAATCTCCTGCCTCCCCTCAGCCAGGCTGCAGTCACTGGGTGATGCCTTTCTCTACGCCTTTCCCAATGCCAGCACCGAGGTCACCATCGCCGCCGCCATTGCTATCTTCAATTCTAATGCCTCCACCGACATCAAGACCTCCTAGGACTCCCCGGAAAGGTCTGAATAATGAGAGGGACGATGAGCCACCGAAGTTGTCCTTGTGTGGCGAGAATGATGACGACATGTTGGACCTAACTGCGATAGAGGAGGATGACTCGATGCCGATTGGAGCTGATGCGACTTTTGTGTCTGATGACATGGGCAGGACTTATAATACCCTTAATCAGCACGATGTCTTCAAATCGGGTTTGCGTTTGATTCAGAAGGTGGCGAGTAAAGAGTTGACGCCACAGGAAGTTGAGCGCAAGCTCAAGTTTGGGGACAGTGATCAAGAAGAAAATTCATCGAAAGCTATAGTCCCTTACTCGGGGAGTCCACAAAGGAAAAGAGCGTTGAGCCCGGATATCTGCGAATTGGTTCCTGACAAAAAATTGAGCCTTGTCGTTGCAGCGAGGAGGTCACGCAGAGAATCTTTTGAAGAGTCGCGAAGGGAGAGAAGGCGGAGTGTCGATGGGGAAGAATCCCAAAGCAGTGCGGTCGTTCTGAGACGTTCCATTTCTGACGATGAGACGAGTGATGTCGAAAGTTCAAACAATTTCGCAATGATGGGGTATCTCAGTCGGCAAGTGGCACCACAAGCTGCTTACGAACCTCAGGGTGAGCTGTCATGAATAAATAAATTCATTATAGAAAGTTGAGATTTAAATTAATGCTCGGTTATTATTTTGTTGTAGGCGACGAGTTTGATTTATCTCAACGATCACATTGCATGCTTAATGTCATTCCGGAGTATGAAAAGAAAAGTCGGACTTACAAAATCCATTCCAAGTCAGTTTTTTTTGTAGAAAGGCACAAAGAGAAAATTAAAATTAAATAATGCGAAGTTAATATATAAAGAGAACGTTTGTGTTTTACAGAGCCGTTAGAGAGGCGACGTTGAGACAACTCATTGAACATTTCAACTTTATTAAATCCGATTTGTGCAAGATCTTTCAAGGCAAAATCCCCAGTGAGCGTCATAAGGTAAAAACCTCACCTTCCATGAACGTTGTGTCGTGTATAATACTTTCTGGTGATAATTAAATAATTAATAAAATCAATTGGTAAATGGTAATTTTTGTTATGTACCCGGTTTGTAGATATTTGTAAGCACCCACGACGCAAAGAAGCACCTAAGGAACTTAAGCGTAACGGTACCTTTTAACAGTGAACAATGTCAAGTCGTGGTTAATCTCCTTTATGACCACATGGTCCCGGACAAAAGGATGCGTTGCGAGGTTAGAAATTTTAGTAAAACGTTTAAAATTAATGTTGATTAAACATTTTTCACCGAAAGAAAAAAATTATTACTTCTATTTTGCAGTACATGGACTACATAAACTTTGTGCTGGTACCGGAAGCTCTGATTCGAATATTCTGCAGAATTAACAACATTGCCTATCACATGGCGGAAACGGAAATGCGATTTGGAGCATGTTATGAAGGGCCCGTGCCGGATGGCTACTTTAATCACTCAGTGCTGGATTGAAGCGAGCAAAAGGATGTTGAACATGATTTATATTGAATTGAATGTGATAAAAGGGTAGTCCACGAAATTGCTGCTCCTGGAAAGTGCTGGCACGATATAATTCAATAAAATACAATTTAATTAAGGGAGGGCGAAACAAAAAAGGGAGCGAACGAGTTTTTTTCTCTCGCGGTTAATGTAAAAATGCTTGTGGAAGTGATGATGTGATGTGGTGACCAAACTGCTTTCATTTTCCTAATCTCAAATTTTACTGGTATTATTAATTATTGGCCAGCCAGTTCGCATTCCTAAATTAAATTAGGACAGAGTTTCAATATCATGCCATTGTTCCTTTCTCTTTATGTGCAATTAATGTTTCCACGCGGGCTACCGAGGTAGGTAGTCACAAGAAAATCGTGCTGTAAAACACTTTGTTTCGCCGGAAGCTTTTAACATGTCTCCTAATAAAATGTCCTAATTAATTTGTAAGAAAATATAATTCTATACATATTAATATAAATAACCAGCTAATGTAGATGCAAGATGTTTGTATGTAAAATGGAATCTAGATCTTAGAATACGTAGTTGTTAGATTCTGTGTGATGTACTTTGATGTGCAGGAGAAAGTGGTTGGTGGATGATGCCAAAAAGAGTTTAAGAAATGACACTCTTTTAATTAAGGCATATTTTACTCAAAATGGGGTTCCTGGGTAAATGAATCTAGTGAAAACGAAAACATCTCAAATAGAATGACTCATCATATTGATAGAAGATAAATGTAATTCTAAACAGAAAACTATAAAAATGTGAAGAGGTTGTGTATTTTTTCATCTCATCTCCCACTTGTTCAGGCTCACAGAGTGCATTTAGTTGAAAGAAAATTGTACTTTAAGAACAAAAAAACCGAAGAAAAATGACCGAAGCTGTAAAAAATTATTTTAGCTTTTCAGCATTAGTTTAGAAAGAGTGAATTATATAATAAAATTATTATAAATGATAAAAATATTTATGTTGTCAATCGAAAGCTGCATTAAATTTTTTATCTGCTCAGTTCAATTAAATCAAAGTTGCAATGTTTTATTATCCGGAAACGTTTCAAACTCCTCATTTATTTATTTCTCACTGAATTTCACATTACATTTTTTCACATTTTGCACCGTTCAGTTACAAGTATCATTAATTAGCAAACGACAACATTTTACTTAATTATTACACACTTTATAAGACAATATTTAAAACACACTTTCCCGATTCCACCATGAATTTTGAATTACAAGAAGACGTATCTTCGTAACTGTTTAATAATCCCGATACAAAAAAAGTATTGCCATTTTTACAAAGCACTATTATTTGCAATTTGTAAAGTGAAGTTTTTAAATACATTATGTACCACCTTAACGTGTTTCGCTAGTCTACCGCAAAAAACGCCCAGTCATGTAAATCACGACTTCCAAAACATTACGAACAATGCGGAGGCACTTTCCCTGTGTAAAAGCTTGCTAAACTTTCTTCTTCATTATTGGCGCCTATTTTTCTATAATTAATTATCTCTATTTTCTCGAGCAGCCTCCTTCCGTTTAATTAACGCACAATCACACGAAGTATCGATAATTAATAATCGCAGATAATTACATTACTATACTCAACTACATTACATTAATTAATTATGTATTATTCGAGACACTTGTTCCGCGTCAACAAATAAAATAATTCTAAAGCTCTATATCGAGTTAAAATTTTAATACTTAAAATATCTACACTCCAGTTGGTGTGAGTAAAATTCATTTTAGTGTGACTTGTTTTTTAACGCGATCGCAATTTTTTGTCTTAAGCATACCATAGCAGTTAGCGGTTTGCAATTTGCTTTAAGTTTCATGAAGGTGCTATGATGTAGTAAAATAAAAGTAATAATTAAAAGATAATTAGTCAGAATCATAGAACTGACGATTAGTTTTGTAATTAGATGGGTATTAATTATACATTACATTATGTAATAATTAACTTAATATGCTTCAATGTATACACTTTGGATTAAATTAGCTACTCTTAATTATAAATTAAGTTTCATTGCAGTAAAATGAGTAAAAATTAAACATCTTATAGATAAGATAAGGTTTGATAATTAAAATATGATTGGATTGATTGTTGTAGTTTTCGTCTTCTGCCACGATTACGTTTCATTCACTCATAGTATAAAAAGATATTTCTGTCGTTTCTACAATAGCGTAGAGGAATCTTCTCGTCTAAGGCGATACATGAACTCCGATGCTTCCGATGGCGTCTGTGGGGCTTCCTCAATGACGGTGAGATTGGACGCGGAGACGCTTCGGCCGTGGGCGTGGGAGATTGCGTCTCTAGGATGACTCAAGATAATGCTAAAATAAGCATTCGCACTGCTACAGACGCAAAAAAGAATTAAAGATTAAATGTAGTATGCTAAATAAACCCTGTTTAAAAGCTACGCGTCTTTGAGTTTTCCATTGCATTTTTTATGAATATAAATAACGAGTAGTTGGAAGCCTAACATTGATAGTTTCACTTTCACTCCTAAACCTTACCTAAAGACGCAGTTTGGCTAGGTTCTGAGTCAACGAATCGGAAGACATTGGTGAGGTAATCCCGTTAGTGGAGCCGTTCCCGTTCCCAATCGAATTCTCCTTCCGGTAAGCTTCCCACCTCGCCTCGTCCGACTCGTGGGTCAAGTACCGAATGCCTATTTGCTTTTCCAACTCTTGCAAGTCGCACCACGTCTGATAATCCTGCGACAACGCCAACAAATAACACGTAACATTATTTTTCAAATAAACTGGCAAGTTTTTCCCTTTTCCCTCTTCCCTCGGGTAATTTTCTCTGCGCCATTCTTACCTGTAACCAATGATGACTAAGAGATTTGTCCACTGTGTACCTCTTTCTCTGCTTCACTTGAAGGAGGTTGCTAATCAGATCAATTGCTGGAATGTTTTTGAAAGGAATATATTTTAGTTCATTAATTAGGTTTGCTACGACCTATTTATTTTTAGTCGCAGACAGAGCAGAAGTTCCAAAACACTTTGCTCACTCACCCTCGGATGAAATTTCTTTCCACGGGTTTGGAGGGTACATGAAAGCTGCATTTTGGATTTGGTCATTGATATCTTCATCCTCGTTGAACGGGAACGTGCCACTCAAGCTTACATAAATTATCACACCAACGCTCCACATATCCAATGAGCGATTGTAACCCTTGTTGCGCAACACTTCGGGGGCTGTCACACAAGAAGCAGTTAATTGTCATAAATTGAGTAAAAGAGGTTTTAAACTAAAACTGTGGTACATACACGATATTAGGCTGGGTGCTACTATGTTATATAATGAAAAGGCGAAGCTTACCCAGATAGGCAGGTGTGCCCACCACGGACCGTCGGAATGATTTCTCTCCAATAATACGGGCGAAGCCAAAATCACAGAGTTTAACTTGGGGAAAGTCAGAGTCGGTTTACATAAATTATCACACCAACGCTCCACATATCCAATGAGCGATTGTAACCCTTGTTGCGCAACACTTCGGGGGCTGTCATACAAAATGCAGTTAATTGTCATAAATTGAGTAAAAGTGTTTTAAACTAAAACTGTGGTACATAAGCTGGGTGCTACTATGTTATATAATAAAAAGGCGGCGCTCACCCAGATAGGCAGGTGTGCCCACCACGGACCGTCGGAATGATTTCTCTCCAATAATACGGGCGAAGCCAAAATCACAGAGTTTAACTTGGGGAAAGTCAGAGTCGGACGAGAGGAGCACATTTTCCGGTTTTAAATCACAGTGCACAATATTTTTGCTGTGCAGATGCTTCAGAGCTATCAGTATCTGGAGACAAAAATAATTCCGTCAGACAATTCAATTACATGGTACTTACTTCAAAGTTGAACAAAGGAAATTACATACTACATAACCAATGTTCTGTGATTGTAATCGAAGCTATGATTATCATCTTATTTATCTAACCTGAGTGATGAGGTATTTGGTAATTCTCTCTGAAAGCCGACCCTTCTCACTGGAGAGGATCATTTCCAGCATATCCCCTTTGAGTTTCTCCATCACCACAAAAATCCGCTCCGGCGTTTCGAACATTCGCTCCAAATTCACCACACCTACGCAACACACGTAAGCAGTAGCAGTGTTTAAAAAGTGGATTTTTATTACAATTTCCCCTCTAGCATTTCCTCCCAATTCCCACCCTACTTCTAAAGTTCTAAACTTAGCATCATTTGATCTCTTGTGAGATATATTGTTAATGCTGGTAATAAAGTGTTCAAATAAAGTAAAAAAGAGTCATTCTCATTTGAATGGATTTTACCTGGATGTGAAAGATTCTGTAGAATGGAAACTTCATTTTTCAGCTGCGCCTCTTGCTTCGTGGGGAATCGTAGTTTATCAATGACCTTGATGGCAACTGGCCTGGTCGTCTTTCGATGAATTCCTGGTGGGATCGAGCATAATGAAAATCATCAAATTTCAGTTTCATACAGAAGAAAGAAAAAATTCTCGAATTACCTCAAGTGTGTAAAACAAGATTTAATCTTCGTAGACAGAACAATGAATGCATAGTTTTTTGGTATGATATCACGTAATTGATAAGATACGACTTGGGACTAAATTAAGTAGGCAGTAACATTTACTCACCTCCGTATACAATACCAAATTGGCCAGAACCTAAAACCTCCTCTGGGAAAATCTGGTAGAGTAGACTAATATCCGTAATTCGATCTTCCCTTTCGTCTTTTCCTGCAGAGACACAGAATAAAATTAGAACAAAAACATGCAGAAAATCCCATTTTCTCTCATGTCATTGTAATGTCAATGAGAGCACATCTCGATGAATGAGAAAGACGTTTTAGCAAACGAAATGGGCAAATTTCTACAAACGACTTTCTTCATCTTTGATATAATATTATTATATTGTTCTAGGGTATAGCGAGCAGAGCACGAAATGAAATTTGATCAGGAGGAGTTGAATGCAAAATAAAATAAAACAAGAGAAAAAGAATCTTTTGTTCCGGAAAAAGTTCATAGGATAATTTACCAACTTTCTCCATTACCTTTGCTAGAAAGTTGTGTGCATTTTTATTTTAATGCAGCTGCTTTTATTTTTGTATTATATGTACATAACCGAAGAATTGTACAAGAGTTACGAGATTCTACATTGTTCTACTTTCAAACTACATTTTTCACTTTTCTCTCACACAAGAAGAGAATAAAGATCAATTTAAGGTGTGCTGAAAATGGGATTGTGCAAAAGCTAGAAAAATCTTGTGCGCCCAAGGATAGTGATGAGGATGACGTTCCAAAAGAGAAATTATGAAAGTGAACGCTCGTAACTTCACATTTTTTGCTCAATTGTCACCACTTCGGAGGGCTTTCTTCCACAAAATGACAAACATGCTTAAGGAACGAACGAACGGAGGGGAACAATGATGCTTTTAGTTGTTTAAATGTTAATGTAAATTTACGGTAATTGTTCCATGCATGAACATTACGAAGAATGAAAAAGAAAAGCAGAAAGAGAGACGAATCACTTTTGTTTCGTTAGGTTTATAATGCAATGCTTACGGGCGGGGGCTGGAATGTTGCTGGAATTCCCTTGTGGAGTTACGGGCATCATGCACTGTCGTATCGCCGTTTCCCAGCTCTTTGCCAAATGGCTTCCAATTCCTGTCTCCTGAGGAGGCATTGTGACTTTTAACGGGTCTCTATGTCCAAAAAGTGGGTCTTCACCAACAAAATAGTCGAGATTTGCTGTGCGTATCTCAAAACAATGCATGACGTCTGCAAACACGTAAAACGTAACAAGTAACAATGTTAAAAGGTTATATTCAAAACATAAAACCACAAAAAAAAAAACATTTCTCTCACAACCGAATTAAGCACAGTTCGTTCTTTCCTTTCTTTCTTTAGAACTAGGATTGTTTAACACAACAAAAAAACTTGTTTTATAACTCAACCTTTTGTGAGTCACTCGAGAACATAAAATGTTATGGGGAGAAACACAGAAAATTACATGACGTATGTAGAGAAATCCCGTGTCAGACAGAGATTTCCATTTTTGTGGCAATTTATTTAGATCGAATGGGAAAAGGTGAAAATCAGGGCGGCCTTGGGTACTCTTTGTAAATCTCCTTTCTCCGTGCCTCGCGACTTTTGTTTGACTTTCTCTTTTTACCAATCTACCAGGCCTTAATTTTTTTCAGTTGTTGAAACCAATTAGTCAATGAAATGATAAACTAAAACTAAAGTGTGAACTGCACTTGATTGAAATGAAGACTGTGCCTGTGTTTAATTATTCAGCACTGCTTGAGATTCAGAAATCATGTTGTTACCTCCTTGAGGAGATTTTGCCGTTTCCAATGTCAGGATCTCCGACAATGGAATTTCCTTGTAGTACTTGGAGCCAGAGTCGTTTTGGAATAGTGTGAGTGCCTTCGTGTCCAATCTCCAGAAGTGACGTTTTCTCTGTGTCAAATAAATTTACAGCTCGTTTCATTACATAAGTTTGTGCTGATTGTAAAACTTCATGATTGTTTGCTCCATTTCCCATCTTTTCTTTCCTCAACTCCATCAATTTATTTTTATATTATATAGACAAACAAGAAAATGAAAATAAATAACTTCCAGTTCGAAATGCATTGTCAATATTTCATTTTGGAAGGGAAAAGGGAAACAGGCGCACATTTGCTTCAAAGTTTCTTGCTGTGTCTTAAGTTTTGCTCTGCACCAGCTCAAACTGGCTCACCCTTTTCATTTCCCCTACTCCACTTTGCAAAATTGGAAACAACGAAACAAAATTACAAACTTTCTTATAAAGTACAAGAGGGTTTCTAGTGGAAAAACTATTTTAGTCTACAATACTTTCTTTTTCTTTCCTTTTCTCGGAACATTAAAATCAAATCAGATCAGAGGATTTACATACATAATCTCAAACTAAAATTCCGAGTTTTTCTTCTATTTAGTAGTTAAAATGACAATTTGATGTGATAGATTACATGAAGAGTGAGACTTACCAATCCCTCTTTATTAGTGAAGTGGACCATCCATCCTTCCTTGATAACTTGTGACCCACGCCTTTTCGTGTGCTTCACGGATTGTACGATTCTCATCAGTGGAATATTGTTGCTTTGAGTGGGGCTGCAAATGTCCCAGGGAGAAGGAAGAGAAACGGAAACAAACACAAAAAATAGATTGATTTGATTGATGCAAATAATTTCACAGTCACTTAATCCTAATACAATTTCTTCCACCCACACATTAACTTAATTAACTAAAAGAAAACACATTAATTTTATCAAACAAATAAGGTGCATTTATTATTTCCAATTTCCGACAGATAATGCAATTTGCCTTGCAGTGTTGCAATGCGTTCAAAAAAAAGTAAGTTAGACGATCCTTCATGAAGGTTTCGAATTTCCGCCCACAGAGATCCTCAACTTATTGTATATTTACGTAAAGCAGGAAATAGCGACTTGAATGAATTTGCACGAAAAAATTGGCAAACTTCTGGACACGACTCGACCCAAACTCTTGTTCATGTTCACATTCACGTTAACAGGATTCTACCCTTGAGTCATTTTTTACTCAAGGCAGAAACTTTCTTCACAAACTTGACATTTTACGTAACTGTAATTAATACCTACCTAGTGTGTACAAAAACTGCAGTCGCTCATACCAATTTCATTGTGACTGATTTTGACGAATACGTCGCAAATCTCAACGTGCATTTGTTTAGCTGACAGCGTTGCCTCAAGTGGCTCAAGTGAACCGTGTAACGTAAAACGTACTTAAATAAAACAAAATTGTAGGTAAACGGTAAAACACTTCTTTTTTACTCACATTTTTTCACTTACATCTAACAGACAAACAAAAAGTGAATGTAATGCACAAGAAAAATGAGGCTGCTGACTGACTGCAGTTATTTAAGTTATTTAACTAAAGGAAAAAAGTGGTACACCGATTTCTGAATGTCACAATTCCACTTATCGCACTCATTCATTTATTTGATAAGGCTGGCGTTTTGAAAGTTGCATATAACGTCATAGGTAACATGAGAATTTCTTATTGATTCACTCACAAACAAACCATCGTTATACTCGTTTGGCTTGACTAGCATAAATCCTGGTTACACAATTTATAACGTTTTTATAAGGTTTGACTTTTTCAGAGCTAGAGTTAAAACATCTTAAATAACATAGCGAAAATCGATTAAATTTCTTTCTTAAATGTACTCACTTACCAGATCTGTCTGTGTGACAGGAACTCATTGCATTAGTGTCTCAGTCTTGTGTCTATGATTGATCTTTAGGTGACGGTCTTTCTAACATTGAACTAAATTTTTGTCTATGAGTCGCGAAAAAATGTCCGACTCGCGTTCACGTAGGAAAACATTAATCGCTGTAAATTAACCAACCACACTTTCAACAACATCACTCACAAACCCTTGTTGTAACAGACCGTACTCGCAAACCACCAACAGCACAGTGATCTTTGAAGAAAAATGGTTAAAACATGGAAAGCAAGTAATTTCAATTTAATAAATCTTTAAACCTCAAAACAAGTACCAATAAAATTAATAATACTGAACAAAGGCAGCTTTATGCATAAATGCATGCAGCTTATGCAGACTATGCATTCTCGAACAAGATCCTCCGCAAAATATTTTTTTAAATAAAATAATAATATACAGATTCAAATCTCGAAGTGCATAAATAATCTCAGTATCATACTATCATAGTAGAGACTCATTGAGTCAGTAAGTCAGCGGTTACGATTTTGCAAACAAGAAAAAGAACGCTGCACCAAGCACCTTCTTTTTCTTTGTTCATAATGTGCACACAAAATAATAATAATCCTACACAGAGCACACCACCTAGTAAGTAAGTAAGCCAATTTTATTCCCCATATTTTTTATCTCCACTCCTTCCTAAGCAATAGTTAAGTATGCTGCGTCGATAACGATAATAATGGCATTGTGAAGAAAAACGAACCCTTAACAATCAACGGCCCACAATAATTTTATCTAATCTGCAAAACTGCCTGCCTGCACCACCACAGATCAGGGACTTGTGTAGTAATGTAGTATTCCATTGAATAAAATCATGCGCGTTCCTCTGCTCTCAGCATCTGCGATCTGAGATCGCAATAATGCGTGGTAAAAGAAAATGAGAATAGCTTTGAAGTAAAGGAACGTTTTGATTTGATGAGATGTGACTTGATTTTGCAGCAAAGCAAAGGATCACTAAATTTAAACATGATTTACTCTGCCTTCAATCAAATCAACCTTATACCAATATAAGTAAATAGGTAAATACTTATTTTGCCAGACACTTTTTATTCAACTTTTCAACGGATGGATTACGTGTTTTTGATATAAAAAGGTGCACACACAATAAGAAAGAAATAAAAGTGCACCACATCAAAGATAGGCAGGGTACGCAATAAACGCAGCGTAATTTAAATTTTGATAACAATAATGATGATGATGAAGGCAAAGGCAAACCACAGAGGCAAGCTTTATTATTCATTTTATTATACCCTTTTATTATTATTTTTATTCTGCCGATCCGACAGCAAAACGCGCTGCTCTGATTTTTCTCCTTTCAGTGTTGTTGTTTTAGAAAAGAGGAGGCTTATCAAAAGTGCCTACTTAGGTAAATACTTGCGTACTTGAAAACAACACGAAACCAGAAAAACTGCCGCCGCTGAGATGAGTTGGTTTGGCTGTGGCAGTTTCATGAATGAAAATTATAGTAAAATTGTATTCAGTTTCAAATCAAGACAAGACCAAGGTTCTTTTCGGAAGAGAGCCATTTGGGTAAAATTGCTGCTTTTGTGCAAAAAGTAAAGTCCTATTCTCTCTAGCAGAAAGAACGTGGATTTGTCTGAGTCTGAGGTTTTATACTTTGTTCTAACTCCACTCAATGTTTATCCTTATCATTAGCATTTAGCGTGATTACAATTACAAGAGTTTACAAAGAGTCTGATAATAGTGGCGATGTGGATGTGAAGTGAGCGTTGTCAGTTGAATAATGTTTTTTTTGCAACATGTACACACTCTTTTTCTCTTCTACCACTTCAAAGGGACAGTTCCCTCAAGCGAATCGTTTGAAACCATTCAGAGGATTACTTTTTATTCTGCTCGCACTTTTGCACGCATTTATTTTGAAACTGAAATGAGACCGCTTTAACTGCTTAACTTACTTGTGGCTAGCCTCGACATTACTTTAAAGACTCTTTGTGACGATGATGATTATGATGATGTTATCAATGTATGTATAATGCCTAGTATCAAGTTTTACACGATCACACGATGTTTATGCAAACAAATGCTGCTCTTATGCATCATAAGTTGTATGCAGCAATTAAGTAACAGCTAGGAGCACACTAGTGAATTCCTATTTTTGACTACCTCAATTAATCCAATTAAGCATTTAACCCCACACTCTACTCGTTACATGTCAACAGTTTTTATTTGAAGGTCCCTAAAAAAATAAAGCTTAAGAAAAAGGAGAATTTTGCTTGCTTTGTCTCTGCAAAGTTAAATTCTCGTTGTATTAATTTTTTCTCTTGATTGCAAGCTGCAAGTGTATCCTTATAGTAATAAATCCCTATCATTATCGTGATCATTAACCTTATTATTACTACATCAACATCTTTCCATCCAACGAAACCATTTCAAAAATTACCCACCTGCATTTTCTCTTTAGCATTTAGCATGCCACCATTTCATTACGCATGCGCATAAATATTTTCATACGCACTGAATACAATTTCCCCCGAGGAATATTTTATCTTGTGGATTTTACCTAAATTTCTAAGATATTGGGTATTTAACCTTAATTTTGGCTTTATCCCACTTAAAGATGTTGCAATGCTTGGGTAATATTGAGATAAGAGAACCTGATTTAATCAAGATTTGAACTAATGATAATCCGCCANATTTGAACTAATGATAATCCGCCAGCGGCCACCGATCCTGATTACATTTCTACTAACCAGACCTGGGGGCTGGGGTTATTCAATCATGAAAGTTTGAATGTATGGTTTTAAAATCGACTGGACCTTAACATTATAAAAATTAATATCAAACATTCTAATAAATCTATTACATCAAAAATTTGGCAGATTAGCCAGTTTTTAGTGTGTACGTCTTCAAACTAACTTTTTACCCTCCACATCGAATCCTTGAATAATATTAATAATTATCGGTCATCGCAGCAAGAGAGCTCGGTTGCGGTTGGAAAGGTGCTTTGAGAACGTGTAATTTGCAATTAACAGAGTGAGCACTTTTACGAACGAGCCTTCCCATTCACCGTGAACCACTTTTACACTTGTTAACTACCTAATTAAACCAAGTCCAGGCTTACACTTACTTACATAGATACAAATTTGTAAATTGTATCAAAAGTCGGATTTTTCACCCTGTCAAAAATTTTCGCCTCGGCACAAGAGTTGGCTGATGAACTGAAGTAAACAACGTTCTTGCAGAGAATGGAGGCAGGGGCAAGCAAAAGTGCATCTTGCACAAAATAAGTAAATATTATTATTATATGAATCGCATTCAATTTAATGATTCATGAAGTCATGTTCACCTTCGAAAAAATTAGTGTATAATCAAGAGGATTACAATGCAAAGCATCGTAATCACCGTGATCGTTTCTCATTCATAATTCAGTATTTTGATGTTTAAACGGAAGGTGAAGGCAAAAATATCGTTTCATAAGCGAGAGTCGAGAACAATGGGTAATCTGTTTGATCGTGTGCACAATTTTATTACTAACTGCTAATACCTACTTATCGAAATATGAGATGAGAGCAAAACAAAACAAAATAAGACAAACTCGTACATGTAAGTACATTAAAATATGGAGGTAAATTGGTAAATAGTATCACTATCCCATTTTTATTACAGTACATTACAGTAAACACGACGCGAGCAAGCGAGCGATCGTTTCAGAAGAGTGTTTTGCAACTGCTATTATCAGTATCAATTCAAATTCATGAAATATCATGATCATCACGTTCTTCGATGCGATGACGAAAATAAGCGATTTAAACGGCACACTCCGATACCTGCGACCTGATAATTTTATTAATCTTTCTTGCGCTTTTCAAATTTTATGAAGCAATTTCAATTTGTTGAAAGCTGTTGCCTCATCCTATTGAGTTTGAATTTGAAAGATTTGTTTTTGAATGTGATACGATACGGCAACAAGGGAAAATTTCAGGAAAAAATTGTTACAAATTTCTCTGATACCAGAAAGTGAGATTTGGCTCCCTGTGGGTTAGGTCAACCAAGATTAGATGTCCCGTAGATTTCCTGGGATAAATGTCCGCAAATTTATTTCAAATTCTTCGTTGTAGGTTACTAATTTTCAGTCATTAGCAAATACAGCATTTGTACATAATTACGTTGGTTTTTTACTGATGTCTGTTTGTTGATTTGTTGGTGAATAAATGGGAGGAAATCTGCAAGTTCAGTAGTACCTATGTATCACATGAGCAGATGTAAAAGGAAGATTTTGTAACGCTGCTATTACTATTTAACGCTGTACCCAGAAAAAGTTGGCACATTCTGGCGAATGGGTGGGAGGGGATTCACGGGGAAATTATTGAAGCGTAATATAATGAAATGGAGTTGTCTCCGCCAGTTTGGCGTGATGTGATCTGGTCTGTGCCATGCATTCCAATGGAGCAGTGTTAAACTATACCACTTTACACACTTATTCGTCATTGTAATTATCATCAACTTTTACAATGAAAGGACCTTGGAATTTAACGAGCCTTTCGTTTTACCACTGACTGTCAGTGGCGTCACAAATGTCATTTGGGTTGGCAGACAAAATCGTTACAATTCTACTACGTATCATAAAGTTCAGCTTTTTGTCCCAGTCCCAGTTGTAGTCGCAGCCAACCCCAGTCTGTTGCGCTGCAGCAACCAACAAGAGTAAGTAGGATAAGGATAAGCAAATGAAATGAGACAAAGACAAGTTTGATTGTGGTACTAAACACGCAGTAACATTTCAAGTTGGACACATAAAAAATTGAGAGTAGAAAGGGGAATTGGTGAAAAAGCAGAGTGACTGTTCTGTACGAATATTCATACACACCTATTTGCATTTATGGACATTTTAGGACAAACAAAAAATAAAACTGGCAAGTCCCATCAAAAGATTGCACAGTGGCGCAGAAAACGCCCCTTCTCATCTTACAGCTTCTTTACTTTTCTAACTTCTTTTATGATAATCTACTTTAGACCTTTGAACATCCTTATGTAAATATGTACATTATTAATTTAGGATTTAAAAATCGTTCAATATCGTGGAGGAGCTCAGAAGTGACTAAGGAAAGAGAGAAGATGAGAGGAGGCAAGGTAAAGGAACCGAGTTAATTAGGATATGACATGGAGACGG
>VYYJ01002157.1:0-23487 GCA_021029165.1 Cyphoderus albinus | reverse complement strand
GTATTCAGAGTCACACACACAGCTCCTCCATGAATTGAACTCAATTCATTCGCTCACACTCATTCATTCACTGGGTGATTCACATTGTGGTTTTTTATAATATGGAACTCCATTTGAATCCAAATTTCGTTTCAGACCATTGACTCGCACACAGCACTTGCTCTTTCAGACTTTTTTCCCTTTCTCTGTGCGTGTTTGTGTGAATATGAATATGAGCATTATTTGTGTGTGCCTCACTCTTTCTATGTGTGTACCAGTGCATTCATCCTGTTCCTTTTTACTTTACCTGCTTCCAAGCAACCACATTTCCTTTCTTTCTTATATACTCCATTATCACCTCCGGCAGCAATTTTGTGCGGTTTGGAGTCTATGGATGCAGAAAGAAAAAGGAAAAGGAAAGAGGACAAATCGAAAAGAACTGAGAGATTCATCCATATGAACATAAGCATAATAATGCTCATCGTCATCGTCATCGTGTCATCCTCAGTCACAAACACCAAAAAATATTTTTCAGCTTCACCAGAAATCGAATGGGAAATGCGTGTGTGTGCATTGCATACAATTTCGACTTTCACCCTCACTCAATCACGATTTCCTTTTTTGTGCGGAATGAAAGCAAGTTGTAAAGATAACGTGACTCGGGAATATCCAGAAGTAAAATAAAAACGGTCTCATATTGATATTAGGAGGTACAAGTACAACATATTCGCTGATTCACCAAGTCACCACTGATGCTGCTACATAGACTTACCTACCATTACAAGGAAAATGTGAAAATATTATGTGACATGTGGCAAAGGATGTGGCTGTGGCTTGTGAATGCAATTCTTTCTCCTACTAAGGACTTATTATTCGCACTTATTTGCGATTGGTGGCCATGCCCCGAAAGTTTTAGTCAGTGTCAACGGATAAGGGTTACAGCACATCTCTTGGCTCATTTTCTCGTCAGCAATTTGGGCTACATTTTATAACGCTCATTTCCACTTGAAATAATTCACTCTAAAACATTTTATACTCATCTTCATCTCCGCTCCAGAAATATGTGGCTTTGGCTTTAGCTTCAGCTGGAAGTTTAGCCACACAGCCACTAATAAATATGACATGACCCCAGACGCTGAAACTATTGTCATAAAAGTAGGGGAATATTTTTTTGAAGCAGGAAGTGCGGCTGATTTCGTCTTTAGAAAGTAGAAGCGAAAAATCCAAAAGAAGCTGGTGGTTTAGTTTAGTTTGGTTGAGTTTTTGTTACTAAAAAGACCTTGTCACACTTTGAGCTGGAACCCCTTGAAAAATAAAGACGTATGATGTATGGTAGCCGCAATAAATAAAAACATTGCTTCCTTTCTCTTGAAAAGAAACTTTCTTTTTCATCGTGACTTTCGCCTTCTCCGCAGGATTACTTTGGTAGCGAGCGAAGAGCGAACGTGAGTTCTCGTTCTGGTGGACCTGGGAAGCCGAGTGAAACTCATCGTATTTCCTGTAATTCAATGCAAGTCTTCACTTGACATTACGTGAGGGAACGAATCAATACATAAAAATTTATGGTATGATCCATCATCCAAAAAAAGCATATTGAGAATTCGAGAAATGACAATATGAGCACACGGAGGTGTTCGCTCTCGCTTCTACACGACCATGTCGTAGTTGTAAGTAAAGTAAAAAGCTTATCCTTTTCATTCTTGGAAGGAAAAGCATCGTGAATGTAAAACAGCCTGATGCGAGCCTTGGCTTTTTCTCTCATGTTCATACATTACATTATTTTTATTTAGGAATGCAGAAGAGTCAAGCTCAACTCGGAAAAAAAGTATTGGCATTTTTGCACTTTTCCCCTTTATAATACAAAGTTTTTGATGGGCGACACAGCAGTGGTCCTTTCTACTTTCTCCACCTTTCCCCCTTCAATTCAAGAGTCTTTTTTTCTTCCACGATTCGGCAAAGGAACGCGATGAGAGAATTGGAATAAAAGACAGGCGGCCATGTTCCACATTCGACATGTGTGCAGTAGTACATGTAAGTATGCATTCACATTCAGATAAGTCGCTGAGTTATGAAAAGTTATAAAAGCAGGAAACATTATCATGATCATCAGCCACCACCGTCAACATCAAAATCAACATCAACAACGACAAGGATCACACGAAGGGCGAGAAACGAAAGATAAGCAAAAGCTCACTTCCACTTCACCACTTGAGCTGAGACAATGGAGCTTGAAGCGAGACAAAGCAAGAACGGAGCAGATTAATGTAATATGTATATAGGGAAAGCGGAAGAAAATAATAATAAAAAGTGAGAGAGGAAAAGCAAAAAAAGTGTAGAGAAAGAAAAGAAAGTGTGCCAAAAGTCACTTACCATTCAGTACATGTACCGTGATTTCTTGTGCAATCGCATTGGATGGGGAACAAGAATAGATGCCCGAGTCCGACGGTCTTGCTTTTTGAATCAACAAATAACTGACGGTCACATCACCCTTTTCCGTGATGACACTCACTCCACCTCGAGGGGAGTCATAATTTATTTCCTGCGTATAATAAAAAGATGAAAATCAACCAATTATATTTAATATCATATTGTGCTCCATCCAACATTCTTTACGTATCTTCATCTTCATGATTGTGATATGATCAACCCATTTTCCAGTCACACTCACACCACACCATCCCACCACCGAAAATTCTCTCTTCATTCCATTCCAAGCTTCTCCGCTCCATCTCAATTACAATCACGAACTCTGATCAAGACAGCAGAAGAGATCTTTTAATTATATTTTCCGAGACTTGAGTCCAATTAATATGAAATCAGTGTGAATCGGAATTGAGGAAGCGGAATGAACATGAACACACAACTCAAGCGCACTCCTGTAAAACATAACGAAACGGAACTGTAACGGAACGTACGTATAACAATGTCTTCTCATTTGTACCACGCGTTTCATTGTGGCCATGATCATATCGATGCACACATGCGATGTGATACAGCTAATTTTCATTTATTTTAACTGCGACCACCCCTGTCCGATACAAATCTGCAATATTACTGCGAAAATGTGGATAATTCCTGAAATTCATTAATTTTAACTTCGTAATTATTCTGCATCGAGGAAGAAATCAACCAAATTACATTTCATCCTCCCGCCCGCAACCACCAATCACTGCTGAGCTGATGAGATTTTCATAATTTATCTTCTATTTCTCATTGCAGTCCTAAGCACCCTTAAGTAATCTGGGGAAATGTAGCCTAAAGTGACCAAAAAATATAATTCTTCTTTCTAACCGCCCACATGTTCATTTCATTTCAGCCATTCCATCCTAACTAACTTAAACGCAGAGTAATAAAACGTAAGAAAGAAAAACTCAAGGGACAATAAATAAAAGGGTCAGATTACCGGAGAGTTGTGAGTACGTGATTTTCCCTAAAATCTTTTCTTTTTTTTCTTTCTCTCTCTTGCATTAGTAAAGCTACATTTTTGTCCACGTATAGAAAGTGCAATATGTATGTATCTACATTGCAGATTTTTATTTCAGAATTGCTTCTGCTCAGCTCAGCTCACCCACAAAAAAGTAAGTTGCGTTTATCATACTGGTCTATGGTTTTGGTATCACATCGCATATCATACTTAATATGAGAAACATACAATATTTATATTTATATGTACACTTTTATTGGGGCTAGACTACGAATGAATGAATAGAAGTAGGGAAAATCATCTTAAATTTCAGTTGGATACACAAAAAAATTCTACGCTTGGTTAACCACTATAACAAGATAGAAGAAAAGAGTCTAAAGTCGGATTTCCTGCTCGATTCCTTTTCTATTTTTCTCCTTTGGTTTAATGCCACATGATACGCCACAATTACATAGATACCTTTCTTACAAGACAAAGCGGAGAAAACGCTTGGATTGAGTGTATTGTGAGGTAATGGTAATTGTAATACTATCTACTTTCTATCCACAATATTTTCTTTCTTTTTTGGCTAACCTGATTGTTGTGAGTCCATAGAATGTTGGATGGAGGTTCTGGACTGTGCTCCACGATACAGGTGAGATTTATGGTGCTCCCACGACTGATGAACATCTCAGGGGCCCCCATAATGGTGGTATTAGGCTCTGTGCAAAGCAATGAATAAGAAGTAGCAGAGTTAAGTCTAAGCAGAGTTAGAATAAGTAGAAGAAATATTCGAAAAGAGATAACGATCAAAACAAATAGAAATCAGATGAAAATCTCTTCGCACACTCGTACACATTATATACGTGATATGATATGAGGCGATACACACAACACTTTCATATATAATATGTACATACTAATACGTATGTACTTATGGCAAATAATGCATTTTTTTCCTTTCTCCGTAATTTTTTTTCCTGCATTATCTTATCAGTTGAGAAGGGCTGCGCTGCAAAAATAAGGGCTCTCTCGTGTTACGTAATAATAATAATATTGATATTGTTCCCGATTCACGTTGTTTGTTATCATTACACAATGCAACCCTGCCTAGCGTTATGATACCGGGAGATTTTCCTGATTCTTTTTAATCAATAACTAGAAGATGTGCTTACAGAGAATTATTCCTTTCTTTATATAACATAAGTTTCTCTTTAAAACTGTTAACCAACCATGAACGAAAAGCAACCCAACGCAGCTGCGGGATGGAGAATGGAAGATATCCATCCTTTTCTATGTAAGTATGTGCATTCTGCTCTCTTCTGATCTGTCTAATCCCAAATGAGGAAACGTACCAAAAAAATAACAGGGAAATTCTCTTGACCTAAAATCAAACTCAAATACAAATTTATGCCACATGATGATAGTACATTGTGTGTTTCAGTACACACCTATACCGATACACTTTTTTCTCCTCTGTGGTTTAGTTTCTTTGGAACACTATCAGAGATTTTGATCTATCTGGGTTTCCTATAACAGCTTATTGCGTCGCTCCGTTTCACTCGATTCCAGTCCATAATCCTTATAAATGATCGGAAGGGATAAAACACAAGTGTGTAAAATAGTATACACAAAAGGATTATATTTTTAGTTTAATGATATTTCTCTCTTGTTTGTTTTGGCTTTCGCTCAGAATAAGAAGAAAAGAGAGACTCAGTTTTCCCTGGCTGTTCTCATCCCCATGCTGTGCAAAAGAAGAAACATAGAGAAGAGAAACGGAGAAAATGGATGGATCAACATGAGGCATTAGGAAAACTCATAAATAAATAGTCGATTGAGATGGTACCTGCCTTCCCGCATACATCCATAGTAAACAAATGTAGCGTTTATCAATAAAGGTGCATTCTATTGACTCGACATGGAAAAAAGCGAGGTCAGTCGGGCGAATCCTTTTTTCCAGATTCCGATTACTGCTACATCATCGTATCCTATCACAGTGCATCTGTCAAGACTGACTCGACTCGATGGAATGTGATCACGATCATCATTATCATTGTGGTACTTTTCTCCCAGATAAAAATTATGTCTTCTCGCTCATGGAGATTCATTTATTTCATACATATTTATATATGTATATATTAGCACAAAGTTTTCTAACTGATATGGATTTCGTGCCAGTCTGGTATGAATGAAGGGCATCTACAAGTTTTATCTAGAGCAACTTTCTTCTTGGAAGTACAGCTTTGAGCACCTGTTTGCTAAGTTAAGTACGTACATATTTTTATAATTTATGAGTTGCTTTCAGTTGGGCAACGTGTCTACTCACTGTCCTAAAACTATAGGAAAATGGACCGAATGTTTTCCCAATCTGAACAACTGGCATCATTTCGTTTGTGACGAAACGACGAACCCTTTCGGAAATTGTGTTGGTTTTCCCAACAAGATGAAATATGTAATTATGGCTACATGTAAACACTGTAATACTGTTTGTTTGCAAGATGCACCCACAAAATTAAGTGGTAATTCAAGCAAGCTGTTCTATGATATTAACCGCCTTTAATAGTAATGTTTACAGATAAATACACTTTTCTGTTTGTGTGTTACACAAAGTTCACTTGGTTGTGTTTTCATTGCATGCAACTCCTAAAAAATCAGACTGCAGCAGCCAACGTAAACAATTTTCCCAACTCTCTGCCCAATCTAAAAAAAACTTTTTTCTTTTCCAATTTGGACTACTCTCCTTAACGCAAGACATGCATTAGGAAATTTCCAAGATTTGTAGGGAAACGAACAAGAAAAGTTTGTTCCGGTTCGAATCATTGATCCTTCCTACCTTTGCTCTACTCGTTTCGTTTCGCGTGCTTAGTTTCATATGTGGACGAACGAGACGATTGAAAAAAGACAGGGTGGAAGCATTGTAGCGTGTACATCATGACAATATTAAATCATTGTAACGTTACCACTTTCCCTTTTTTACTTTCTCCGCTTGCATAAACTCGTGAAACCTATGAACTGCGGCGCGGCTGAAAATCTTCTTTTTCTTCTTTCAGTGGTTAAAAATTTCTCCGATTTCATTCTACCTTAGTAGCTAACCTGAAAAAAAGAAAGATTTTTTCTTTGTAGATAGACAGAAACTTAAATTTCTTGCTTTTTATCATTTTCTAACTTTTATAAAATGTGCACCGTGTAAAGGCACGTTACCGCACACCGCACACACTACTACACCAGTTAGATAATGTATTATTCGCTTTGTTACTTTTTTGAATCTTTTTTTCATGTCTTTCAAACGAAATTTTCCTCATAGTTCTTCCCCTCATATCCGATTCCATCCTTTTGCATCTGTCTGCTGAATTTTTCTCTGGTAACTTTCAAAAAGCCAGATTTTACCTTTTCCAGCTTCTGCCTCTCCTCCTCTTTTCTGCCTTTCTTTCTTTTTGTCCAACCTGATTCTTCTTGCTCGTTGTAACGGAAGAATGTGAAAAAAGGAATATTTTTTCTTATAAACTGCGACGAGTTAAGAAGCTATGGGTAATAGGGAAAAGGCACGCTTTGATATGTGCGTTTCAACTGAAACCGAGTCAAAAAGGGAGAGTAGAAAGAAAAAGTAAAGTAAAAGTAAAAAGAGATAGGTTTTCATTCCGGTCTGGCTTTTTAGTTTCGTTTCCTTCCTTCGACGGACGGATTGTGGAACTCAATATGTGCATAATCATAAGAAGTAAAAGGCGAAAATGCGTCACATTCGTTTTTGTGCAGGCCTAGTTTTAGACTTAACTTTGTGGACCTATGTAATTTGTTTATGCTGGACGATAGACAGTACGTGTATTCTGTAGCATAAAGGTTAGCTGGTGAAATCGCACAAATTTTTTCAGACTCCAAATTATATCCCCAAAAGCGAAGCATTGGACTGCGAACTTGTAATATAATATAATTCTCCTTACTCGTTATTTGCCCTTTCCCCTTTTGAATCCAGGAATTTTGTCTCTCTTTGACTATTGAAAAAGTACATTCAAATTATATGATAATATGCATAATATCGGACACATACATATGTACTTTCATCGCTCTATAGAATGGAACATGGGACAGCAGGAAAAGGGAGGCGGAGGTGGATGTGGATGAGTGTATGTGGATGTAGATATTCTTCTTGTGAAAAAATCCAAACGCAAAAAAGGCCCTGCTTGCCTTCACGTCAGCCACCCAGTGAAAAGAGGTATATTTTTTGGTGTCACGTACTCAATTTGATTTGCAAATTCTCTCGCTTTCCTCGTCTCATATCTCCTTGTAACGTTACATGCAACGCGAACTGTCCAAAAAAGGTGGTGGCGGCCGTGGTGAATGGAATGGATCTACCTAGTTTTTTAGTGCTATACAATACCTGCCACGAATGAATGTGGATGTGGACCAGTAGGACACAATCTGATGTTGGGTTTGGGTTTATGTTGATGATGACGATGACGATGATACATAACAGAGGACAGGAAGGATTCAAATGTATGATTAGTTTGACATGTATTACATGTCGCGGTGTAAAAATCCTATAGATGAAATAAATGGAATGAATCCAGCAGAGTCGCTAACTATTCCATCCATTACTCTCGTCCATTAATATGGATGCGGAGTGGACGTGGACGGTGGACAGGACACACACCAAAAGGCGATGGCGAAAAGAATTTTTATTATTTCGTTTTTTGTCGACGAGGGCACTCGTGGAAAATGTGATTGAGTCTGTCCTCGCCCTCCTCAGTGTCATTCAGGAGTGACTGATGATGAAAGGTTGAAACGTAATAGTGGTTACAGTGTTACAGTGAGTCCATAAAAATGGATGAGATTTACAGATATCATGCATACTACGTATACCTAAACAGGTGACACTTTCAAATATTTCATCAACTTTACAAATACGATACAATACAATAAAGTATCTATTTATCTAGTCAAACTGACAAGTGACACAGATAGCAACCAGGCACGTCAGCGTTATGTAAGTGGAGGGTGTGCGTCACCCAGCGACAGGGGCCATGTTATGTAGCCCGTTCTCGAACGGGATACAAAATCTGCCTCGTTCATGTCCATACCCATGTCTGCTTCTGTTTTTAGTCATTTTGTGCATGAGTGGCTTGCCAAGTCGGCCTTTTCCATCCAACGGTTACCATCACCATCACCGCCATCGTCATGCTTCGTGGATGAGACAGGAAGGTCAAAAATTTTCTGCTTACTGCTGCTGCTCGCTTTTTTCAACTCGATTATTTTATTCAATTCACTTGAACATGTTGTAATATGCAATGTAATATAATATAATGTTATGTGATACTACTACATTACATTATGTAATTGTGTCCATTATGTAAGCAAACGAAGCAGGCAAAATCCTCGCGCTCCGCTAGGACTCTCAGGAATTTCATTTATCAAATCAAATGTCGCTTTTTCTAGGCTTTCTTCATAATATGTAAAATAAACCGGAGAAAATCTGGGGACAGAGAGCAGCTGTCCACCCTTGCCAGTAGTTCACAAGGTACGGCACAATTATTCTACTTTTGTATGTATAATACATCAGAACGCATTTTATTACGATAATAAGGGACTCCATGCAAAATATTCCATCTCGGAATAGGTTGGAAGGGTAAGTGGCCAAGATTTATTCCGCAAAAGTCCAGACCATCATTTAAAGGCGGCCTTGACTAATAGCTTTAGCTTTGCATAGTATAATGCAAATTGTATGTACATACATAAGGCAGTAAAACCAGATCCATCGAAGAAACGAGTAAAAATCTACTTCACTTTCTTTCTGCACACAAAACCCAACTCGAGTGAAAAGCCACAGATCCCTCGCCTCTTTCTACAAAAAGTGGAGTAAAGTAAAAGTGACTTGTGTGAGTTGAGTACTTCGTTTGGAAGTTGTCTGACGCTCGCTATCCTATCACTATCAGTGTACTAGTACATACTTTTAAAAGAGCCATTTGTAGGACAAAACCAGAATGGAAATTTCATGTAGAGCTCAATAATAAAAATCTCCATTACACTCGTAAAATGCCCATCATGTTAGTTTTTCAAAAAATATAGAGAACTTGTCGGTATATTGTATGCAGATGAAGGGAAGCGAGCATGCATGGAATGCACGACTAGTTACTACTACTGAGATGGGAAATTGTCCTGTTAAGTTAACAAAAAGTGCCTTGACTTGACTTTGACTTGACTTGCCCTGGACACCACACACAGATTATAAGTGCATATCTAATCTATGCGCTGTTCATGTTTCACATAAATCATCCATATGCATGGAGGCGCCGACAAGTCCAGTCGTCACAAGTCAGTCAGAGCAAAGTCCACTTTTATAACTATGGAGTAGTAGCCAAGCCATGAAAATGAGAGCAAGTTGAGGATGATTATTCTGCCGACTACTACTTGATTCAACCGAAGGATAACTGCCGCTGAGGGTGAAAGTATAAGATTTTAAATGGTGTGTGCCTACATAAAAATAAAAAGAGACAGCCATTTATACAAGCAACATTTACATATTATGACTGCCTGCTTGCACACACTTGCTAGGTACACGACAGGATAAGAACGAACGACCGCGTGTCAGTTCTGTTTCTCTTCTCGTCTACTCTGTGCAGGTTCGTTTTTGTTAACAAGGAACCCTTTTCGCTTTTACGTGTAGTACGTGTCAAATATGTGGTTAAATAAAGTCAAAAAGTTGTACCACTCGTTTCTCTCTCTCGTCTTTCATCTCTCGTGACAGTTTGATTTGATTCTCTGCTTCCTTCCTTCATTCAGTCACAAGTCAGAATATTCATATATTCGCAAATACAGAAGAGAATTTAGAATATTGCGTTTTCCACTTAAAAACCTTCATTTCACCATTCAAGAAGTACAATAATAGCAATATGTACGTATTTCATTTCTATTTCACTTTTCCATCCGTCCAACTCGGCATGCATCCGCTTAATAATAATAAAATACTTTATTATGTGGCCAATACCACATAGGTAGTAGAGAGAGACGCACACTGATAAAAGAATTTTCTCAATATGTATTTTGGTGACGTTTATGCTACGTTGCGGGTGGAAATGAAAGTTATACATAACCTAAACCTAAGAGTAACGGTAACTGCGAAAACTCATTCTGAATGCTGAAGACTTTCAGTTGAGTTGAGCTGAAGAGTAGATTTTTCCTTTTTTCCTTATCCACCGTCACCGCATAACTCTTTTTATTACGTGACATTCTAAGATATCCAACAGAGGAGCCGCCCGAGGACTTTTAATTCTGGGTCTTCCAAAGAAATAAAAGATGCACACATTTTTTCGAGGAAACAGGTTCAAGAAAGTTCACTCGCATCCGTTCTTTCCCCTTCCTCTGATTCTGACTGAATGATGTGGCATCTTCCTTAAATATGTAGGTGTACGTACGTATCTAAGTAAGCAAGAACCATTGTAAAGACGAAGGAATGCAATGAAATGCGACGTGAGAAGTCAGGTGAATTTTTCATAGTTCACCAAAATAAATTGCAGCATTTACTATTTTTGACTAAGACTACTAAAACATTTATTAGATTTTTTATACACCTTTCTCATTTATCCGATTCCACAAACAATATTATATTATGGATTATGTATACGAGTACCGACCGACCGAGTGAATAAATGATGAATGACTGGTTCAGTGTGTGGGTGGTCGAACCCATTCTGGACTCAAGATATGAGCACAACAGATGGAGAACGACTGTGAGATGAAAAATAAAAATACAACTTTCTCCTGCCTCGCAGGTTCCTTCACCTTCAACGAAGTAAAAGTGAAAGTCAAAATCGACCTCACTCACTCCACAACACAACTAAAGAAAGGATAATCGTTTGAGCGCATTTGTCGTGGGATTCCTCTGAGCCCCTGAGTGAAACTTCTAAAATTTATCACGTACCTCCACTATTTCCTCTCCCTGGCGAAATTGTGATTGCAATGCGATGTGATGCGATAATTCTTCACAAGAGTATATACCCAGAGTCTTTGTAAAGTGGACGAAAGCACATTGGCAAACAAGAAACATTCCATTCCATTCGGGGAATGGAACAAATGAACAATGAAATGAAAGCATCAAGACTTTAGATCTTCAGAGAAGATGAACCAGTTTAGAGTTGAGCTGAAGCCTCACTCACCTTTTACATATGACCTTTACTTTTACTTAAGAAGTGAAGTCTGCGAAAATTCTGAATTATAGTTAACTTGAAAAATGACTAACGTTGTACGCGTAACTGAAAGCAAGCAAGCATTCAAAGGAAATGTGGGCCATGTCCCTGTCTCTCTCTCTACTTCAGAAAATTTAATACGCAACGTAATTTGAGGTAGAAATTAAAGAAGAGTGTTTAGAAGAAAAGTGGTAAAATTTGGTAATGTTTTTCTTTCATCATGATCATGATCGTGCGTAAGTAAGCCGCTATTTAAGTAGTAAATCAGTCTTTGTAACCAAACTAATGTCCAGACTCTAGACCACATCACCAGTTAAAAGTTCTAAGATTTCATACATCTTCGTCATCGTCACAATATCATCTCCCTGTTGCAAAAACTAAGCAGTTAGAATTTGACACGACAAGATGTAATCGGATTACGGAGCGAAAATTTTGTTTAGATTTTATTATTTTAGCATGATTAATTAGGCCGAAAGTTTCTCTTAAGCTGTTCAAGCCTCTCGCTTTCACAATCTCCTTTCAAAGCAAAAAGTGAAAGCAGAGTTAAAGTAAAATGCAAACACTGGAACGAACAGCAGAGATGCTTGATAAAGTGATAATGATAATGACATGAAAGCTTGGAAATCTACGTCACCACAAACACAATAAAACACTTTTTTCCTTTACTAAATTAACCACGAAGTTAAACCTCTAAATTATAAACTGTAGGAACGGAGGCAAACAAATTAAAGCTCTAAATCGCCTAAAGCAAGAGTGCAACTTCAGCTCTACTAGTGCACAGTCTCACTCTACCCCCACATCTGCTTATTCAAATTCAGTGAGCGCGCGATTTTTAAAACGCTTGATTATTTACTATGTCGTCGATGCTGTACACTGCTCTACTAGTGCACAGTCTCACTCTACCCCCACATCTGCTTATTCAAATTCAGTGAGCGCGCGATTTTTAAAACGCTTGATTATTTACTATGTCGTCGATGCTATACACTGCGCGGGAGTTTGAAATTAACTTTGATTTTCCGTTTTCCATTCGTTTTCATTTTAATTTTATTCATGCACATTTAGGTTTTGTGTGCACATTATGTAAACAAGAGCAGCAACTGTAATAAACGTAATGAGGTGAATGAAGAAAATTCGAGTGCTTTTGAAGATTTTTTTTTGTGTCGAAAATTAAATGGAAAGAGTAAGTGAGTGAAAAGTGAAAACTTTGTACTTTATACTACTTTAACTTTACTACTTTCACGAAAAAGTTAACTTTAACTAACTTTCCAGGTCACTCTGAGAAATCTCGCACACGTACGTAACATACGTAGTTTGTAGTTCCAACTTCCACTTTTATGTAACCCTTGTAAATACTCTAAATACATAACAGCACAGGAATATTACGTTATGTAAATGTGTGTTAAGTTTCAATTCAATAATAGAGAAGTGAGCCAGCATGAAGATATTTACAACATTTATAAAGTAAAACGTAAAAACAGAGACTCTCTTTCTTCTCCGTATTTACCAGTGCGTTGCGTTTTGCGTTGTAAGTTGTAATTTGAAGAAAGCATCATTTTCACTGACGAACTGGAGCATCAGCATAGAAGAAAGAGGAAGGGAACATAGTGAAAAGTGAAAAGTCGGAGTGAAAGCGAAGACGTCTCTCTACAACCTACATCTGGAGTTGGTAGCGGAAAGGAGGAAAAGGCGAGAGCGAGAGCAAGGGCCAACTTATTACAGTCACTCCGTCACCACAAAAAGAGCAGAGTCAACAACTTGCCTGAGCTTTTTTGATCTATGTGCCTTCTTTGCTGCTTCTTTGTGCTGCTACTTTAAATGCTAAATGCCAAGGGGCCAACTTTACAAAACTGTCTTAGCCGTCAACAGAGTTTAGCCGGATATGAAAGTGGTAAGTGGTGAGAGTCACCAAATACAATTTCCCATTTTCTTCCAAGCCTCTTTTCTTCCCCTTTTCTTTCTTTGCTTCGCATCGCAATATATTTCAAAAAGCTTCTCCTCTTCAATCACTTTTATTCTCCGCTCGCCCGCTTTCTCGGAAAACAACCGTAAAGAAAGTAATGAGCCCTGCACTGTGAAATTAAGAAATTACTCCTACGAAACTTTATCCACTTACACTTTCCTCCCTTTTTCTCTTCATTTTCAACAACACGAAGGGAAAAATATACCGTGAAGTCGGTCACACTAGAAAATACAGGATTCTCGTCTTCTGCCGAAAAACATTTCTTTTCTTCTCATCTTCACTAATTGGCAAAACGGAACGTTACATCTAGACAGGGAATTGTGTGCACTTTCAATGATGCAGTTGACGTAATGCAAGATCCTTTCTGTTGACTTGGACTTTAAAACTAGGTCTCTCGTCTTACTTTCCTTTCTCATAAAAAATGTACAAGATGGAACTTGTTCCAAGTTCTGCGAACATGATACAAAAATTAACTACTGTCGGATTTGATGAGCACATCATCCATCTCATCATCATCATTAATTTGGTGGAAATTAAGGCAACAACAATTTGTGTAATTTAATATAACAAGGCTTTCCTTTCCAAGAGATGAAACAACGATAAGATAGTTTGGGGATTTGGGAGATTTTTAAAATTTTAAATTAAGAGCAAAAGCAAGCAAAAGATAAACTCGAACGTTGCAAAAACAGACTTTCTCTCTACTTACTGCATGCACGTACGTACACGCATGTATTGTATTTTGCACTATATCCACAAAGAGAATGAAATGAAACCCTTTTTCGTCTTCCACGGTCCATATAAAATTGTATGTTCGTTTATTTAATCATCATCGTCATCAGTAGCAGCAACTCATAGCAGCTCACTTAACTTCCTACTTCCTACTGGTGTTCATCATTCCTTTTCCTTTTGTTTTGTTGCCCATCAACAAGAATGAAACGAGTGTGGGAATCACTGTGTGAACATCCTTTCATTTCATCATCTAAAAGTTGAGCTCAACTCAGTCAGTAGTATTTGCTCAGTTTTTTGTGTACAGAGTACACAATGCTATATACGTATCATACTGGTTGCTTTGTTGGGTGTTGATGACGACGATGAGGATGAGGACCGTTGTGTTATGTCCTACCGTTTGTACTTTGTACTTTAGATTTGCCGAGTGAAATTTACTTTGCTTTCATATAATCTGCGAAAGACATTAAAAACGACAAACAGAGAAATGAAAAGAGAAAAAAGACAAGGGGCTGGTCGTGTGTGTGTGTCTATGATAGACACTTATACAACATTACATAAAGCGCTAACCAGAAGATATAGAGTAGTAACGCTACCGTTTCTCCTCCTAGTTAGGGAAATTGTGGCTTACTTCATTAGTAATTTCACGATTTATCCATGCCCTACAGCGGCAGCCATTGACTCTGCACTCCACTTCCTTTTCACTGAAAGCCAAGCGTTCATCCTGTTTTTCTATTTTCCACCCGTTCATTCCGTCCGCACCGCAGTCTCCTCCATAAGATAACATAATATAGGACCTCAACAACTTCTAAGGACCTCTAGCTCCAACCTAACTTCATCCTCATCTCCTCCGTTATGTTACGCCAAGTATCGTTATTTCTTNAGGACCTCAACAACTTCTAAGGACCTCTAGCTCCAACCTAACTTCATCCTCATCTCCTCCGTTATGTTACGCCAAGTATCGTTATTTCTTCCCTTATTTTCCTATATCGGCGAAGGCAGGCAGGCAGACCAATACTAGGAAAGAGAGATATAAAAACATTGCAAGAGAAAGCAGAGGAGGATGCATGCGAAATAGAGCGCAGTAAAGGATAAAGGACCAGAGATTCCCTTTGAATTTTTTCCCCTCCGTAGACTGCACTGTAAGCCTGATTGCAAAGACAAGATCCCTTGAGGCAACTTCGTCCTCAATTCTCGACGACATTACATTACATACGTATGTATTTATGAAATGAAGTTATGCTATATGATGAGCATGAGGACCGCGCGAGTGTGTACACATATTTCTTTCTAATAAGTCGTTTTTAGTTAGTGGTGTAGTTGTAGATAGAATTGGAGCACTTCACTACATCACGTTGCCACTGCCATTCCACTACCTACCACCTCCTTCCCTCTATTATATTAAGGAATTCTTTTTGTCTGCCTTGTCTTTTTTTACTTCAAAAAAGTATGTTTTACCAGCGAGTGTAGAAATTTATTTATCCATCCGTGTGTGTGTGTGTGCGTGGTAATGTTGAATGCGGTTGGCTACTTGAGACATTTCTATTCTTGATGGTATGGTAGCACGGTAGCAGCAGTGCAATTCTTCAGCTGCGATTCTCAGAAAGAAAAATGTGCAAGGACAGAAAATATCAAAGAGAAGGGAACGCATCTACACCACACACACACACACTTACACAGAGGTAGTAAAAAAGTACCACATTTCGCTACCAAGATTGACCTGCCTTCACTTTATTCTTTTGTGGTTTACCTTGTATATATTTAATTCGAGGATGAAAATGTAAGGAAGGAACGGAGAAAGCAAGGAAGCAAGGAGAAAGGACATTTTTTGAAGTTCCCAGAAGCGTACGGTGAAATAAAGCCTCCTATATAAGAAAAGTCGACTCAAGACTTAAAAAGTGTGTTGGTTAACGTTTTGCAGTAGCAAGTAGCTAGCTCCATATTTTGTCTATGTCCATTTTCTTTTTTCGTTAGCTCAATGATGAAAGGTAGGTAGGTACCAGAGCACAGCGCAAAAATCAAGTCATGCAGCGCAACAAGATCTTGAGAGGAAACTGCTCTCTGTACTTGTCTTCTTGTGTCTCTCTCTCTTTCTTTAGCAAGTTGTTTTGGTGTCAGGAGACATTTTTCTCGACGAGAAGAAAAAGAAAACAAACTTAGGAGTTTCAGGTTCGCCTGTACACTTTTGCCACTGTAGTAATAGTGGTTGGGCACTCAAATCATTCAGCCCAGCTTTTCCCCTTGTCTCTATAAGGCATTTATTTACTGGAATATATTTATTGGTAGCAAGTGATGCTGGCGATGATGAGGATGAGGATGATGTTTTAAAGGGTAGATTTATGTAGGTCATCCGCCACCATCGCATCGCATCGTCACTCGAAACTTTTTCTTTGAGACGTTTCTCCTCTTATTACACTTGTAGGGCTTGTTGTGTGTCTGTGTGGGAGGTCGGAGGTGGCAGCGGTGGCGGTGGTAAATTATAAGGGATTTATGAAATAAAACCCATACATCACACGCGAACAATTTTTGGCAGGGAAAATAACTAGTGTAAGTGGAGAGAAAGGAGGGAAGAGAAAGTACATTATTATTGTGAACTCCAGCAGCCAATGCGAAGCCAGCCAAAGCTACAGTGTAAAGTAAGGAAGGACTGAAAGGACGTTGTGTCTTCTTCTTTCAGTAATAAATTTAAGCCAAGCCAGAAACTTTTTGTTAAGGTTAGGCAGGCGGCCTACGACGAGCGAACATTATTATTATGATGATGATATGAACACAATAAAAAGTAGTGCAAACAGGCAAAGAACTTTCTCTCTGCGGTTAGTTGTGAGAGGATGCTTTATTTCATACAATTACGTACTACTACTTTTTTAGATGTGTGTATATTTATTTTATACGCTATTATTATATTATATTATTTGCTTTTGCTCTGCTACATCCATATCCATCTTATCTTTCTTTATGCGACTCATTCATGACTGTGACAGTGCTTGGTTAAAGTAGGAGTAGCCGAATATCTTTTTTAGCCTGATCGTGTGTGTGAGCGAGCGAGAGAGTGAGTCCTGGCTTCTTTTGGATATTGTCACAGTACGAAATACTCCGAGGTCATATATAATAGAATCAAAGAAGATAAAAGTTTGCACAACTCCGAGTACTCTGGTTACGTACGTTTTTATCCTACATAATAATTTGCTCCATCCAGCAGTGCAAGCTTAATAATGACATTAGTTGAATGAAGTAGGTAGCGAAGTTAATAAGAGAGAGAGAAAGACTCAAAACAGATTATTTGTGTAAGCAACGTAAAGTGGAATATTTTAAATGCTTTCCCATTCAACACAGCAAAATAACGGATTATCCTCCATGTGAGTGCTAATTTTCAAAAAATTTAATCACAATAAGTGAGATAAAAGCCTATGCTGTTTATGCCGATGCGATGCTGCTGCTTCCTGAATACAACGGTTGAGTTGGTTTCGGTTTGTATTATGTTACTTCTGCGTCATGATTTCCTCTTTTCACTTCGTCACATTCTTTTATGTTTCTATTCCTGGAAGATAGAAAGATAGAAGGTATGGGTAATCTGATTTGTACATTAGTGCGTGTTCCATTATCGTATCAGTGAGCGAGCATAAAAAATCAGAAATAGAGCAAGAGCTACACTTGGCTCAATAATGTGTTCTTGTGTACACTAAAACGATAACCCACTTAAGTTATAAGAAATACGAGAAAAAAAAATTGTTTGCTTTTCTATAAAAAGCAAAGTTGGTTTTCATGTATCATACATGATGTATGAAAGTCACTTTTTCGTTTGGCTTTAAGATTTTTTTAGAATCTACTATAGAACAGACATGGTTATCCAATAAAGATATTTACCTACTCACTCAAGTAGTACCCAAGACATTCATGTAATGTAGAGACATCTTATTCATACCAAATTCTACTTTTTCTTTTGTTTTTAATTCACACAAGCATCATTTAAATATTGACAAAAGGAAAATGGGATTAGCACTCGAGTTAATGGTGAACTAGTAACCAGTGTTTTCTTCCGCTTCTTCTACTGTTTCTTTGTAAAAAGAAGCGTGTGAAAATGAGAGGGACTTTTTTCTATGTATGCGTGAAAGTATAAAGACGCCTTGCTTAATTTCAGCTGATGGGATACATTATTCACGCATTCTATTAACACTTAAAAAGGACGACAAGGCATCACTACCACCGGCGTTTTCCGCGTCGTATTAACTTGTTTCGCTTTTATTACATGTTTCCCGTTCACTAAAACTGCTCCACGAGCCGTCTTGCATTTCACTTCATTTTCTGAGACATATTTATGTTGCAACAAAGGAAAGGCAGGCATAGATACGATGCGATACACCAAGACGACTTCCTAAACTAAACGAGCGGAGCGGTGGAAGTGGAAAAATGAAAGAAAAGAAAAAGAAATGAGCGTAAAAAGTAAAATTGCAAAAAAGTAGAGCTACAACAGAATTAGCAGTGATCACCATGGATGAGGACGAGGATGAGTCTATGTTTAAATGGGTGAAAGTCCTTTCTCCATCCGAATGGCGTCTCCTTTTACTTTTACTTGTTTTTCGCGTCTCATTACTTTGTCTTTCATTACGTTTCATTACATTATCTACGTGGGGCATGGTAATACACTTAGAATAAAATACATTTAGATTATTGCTTGCTCTCGCCAACTAAACTAAGTAACGTTGCGGAGTTATACAAGTACAACCCGAAGCTGCATAATTCCTACTTCTCCATTTCAAAAACAAAAATAGACGACGACGACGACACCATCATCATCAGCATGATAATCATGAACACATCGAGTTAGTTAGTTTTTACTACTCTTGGCTAAAAGTAGATAACTCGTTTTTGCTTTGTTCGCGGCTAGGCTGCTGCTGCTGACAAATACAAGCCTGCGAATTTGCTGCCGGATCATGATTATGATCCAGCAGCTAGGCAAATTGTAACTAGAAATGCGCCTATTTTTTACTTTGTTCTAGACCTAGGCTTCGCTCGCTTTTATCATGTTGTTCTGTTGCTTCACAAATGATTAGCAAAACGGGAACAAAAAAGCTTCTTTACTTTGCTATTTGTAATGTGCGTCTCTGTATTTTTCATCCTCATTTTCATTTTCTTTCCCCGACTCACATACAGCGGCAATTTGACCAATTTCCAGAGACATGCAAAAAGAGACATAACCAACCCAACAGAGCACAGCAAAACTTGTTTTTAGTGACGACGCTGTTTTCGTCGATACTGTACAGACAAAGAATTTTTAGAATGAGCAGCATATCCTTTTCAAAAGAAGTCCAACAAACCAGAAACAGATGAAAGCAGAGAAAAATCGTATTATGTTGTTTGTTGGCATGTTTCGTTTTCACTGTAAAGGAAATCCAACTGATCCTGTTTAGGATAACTGAAAATAAAGTGTCTGTTCCAATAAGTACTGAGGAAAAGCCACGTTACTAGGAATCGGATGTGTGGTAGGATTTAGACGTACGTTTTCAATTGTTCGGTTGTCCTTGTACCAGTAACAATTCCAGAAAATTACAACGGACTGTATTAGTATTTCTATGATATCCATAATAATCTAATATCCATTTGAGACTCAACCAATCGTAAACGGAAATAGAGTCTCTTTTTTGGCTTATTGCATTGTCCATGTCCAACTATCTGTAATGTTCAGCCTTGACAATGGGTTTTCTGTAATAAAAGTCTGCTGCTGCTATGTTATGTATTATGTTTTAAAAATAGATTTCCCCGATCCAGAATCCAAGTAGATGTAGATGTACATATGTAGAAATATACATTCTGTAGAGACAGTGATGCTGTTTATAATTGTATTTGTAATCACGGTCCTTGGAAATGGTTAACCCAAAATGAAATTAATTTTTACCATTTGAGTGGGTGAGTAAAACGTAATTGTGTAATATTAATTATCACGAGTTTTCACTAGCAAATCTGATCTGATCCGAACAGGGTTCAAGGTTTCGCCGAGAGATATCTTCATTGCTAACCATAATTAACAGAATTTCACCAATCATTTTCTCCCATTCCCTAACCAACCTCACTCGACTCGACTTTATGTTCAAGTCCAAGTCTGCGAAGTTCAGTTAATATTGATGTTGATAGTAATTATGATCGTCCTTGCACAAGCTTCGTCTGAGAGTTGTAATGTAAATAACGCACATACAAAGAGACAGAGTCTGACAGTAACAAGGAAGGAAACGAAAGTGGTAATCATACTTTCCTCAACAATCTTTCGTTTGCTTGGACACTCAACTTGAACTTTATTATTATAGTGTTAGTACTCTAACAGAATGCTGAAGAATTCATTTCATTCATTCGCCGAGTTTGAACATCCTCCTGTGTGTGTGTGGGACAATGAAAGCGACTTGTTTTCTTTCACTCATATTATCAAAATAATGACGATGATGACTATTATGATTATAACGGTAATAACAGTAATAACGTAATAGTAATGATAGAAGGCAGTCATAACTTTTATTATTAGTGACAGAAACGACGCTTGGAAATGATAATGCTGACGGCTGACAACCTAAAGAGCACGCACTTAAAAAAGAGTATAGTTTTTAGACACGAATTAAAATCAAATACTTCCCATCCACTTGACTCTCTCTTCTGTTTGTGAGCGAGTGTCAAAATGGATATTGTACGTAGACCCTCCTCTGACACACAGTCAGTGAGACGAGACAGTTGAACGAACTAGGAAAGATTCATTTTTTGCTCTTTTCTTCCTCCTCTTCCCCTCCACTGCTCCATCTTTTCACACAGCAAGGAAGAGAAAGGAAAACGATATAAGCAGAAAAGCACTTGATGAGTATAATGAGTCGAGACAACAATTCAGAACTGAGTACGAAAAGAAACCGTACACACAATGCGTACGCCAATGTACGTAATGTAGGTATATTAATATTACTTATGCTGTTCCAAACCTTAGGCGATTCTTTTGCACGCACATGAGAAATAAGAGAGAAATAAATGTAACATTGGCCGAGGGGGTGTAACAATGTAGTATGAATGGCGTTCCCAAACTTTGTATGGAGCTATTCCAGTCCATTATTTACCACAAACTATTCTCAACTTCTTCCCATTGTAAGAAAAGTCTTTTGCCTGGCTGCTCCTTTTAAATACATTTCTTAGACAGCTTCGCTTTGTTAGGCGCCCACTTCTGTTCCTCTCTTCTACTACCATCATCATGATCATCACGAGTGAAATGAGATGAGCCCATTCTTGTCTAATATTATGAATTGAATGCATGAAGTGAAAGTGGCAGTTGCGGTACGGAACTGGGTGGAAGGAAGAAAAGGATGTGCAGAGTAAAACAGAGCATAACGTTAAATATAGAATTGTTCGAGTCTAATAATAAGTATGAAAATGAACGCAACTCACACCGAATGATCATCATCATGAAAAGAAAGAGGAAAAAGATGTTTCTCAAAGAGAAGACGAATCTCATCTAGTCATTCATGCAAGAATAATAATCGTAATGGTAATGTATGTAATGTGTACGGAATAATATTCGCGGCCAGTCGATCTGCCCTGGTCTGATGTGAGAAAGACGTGTCAGGAGTAAGAAAGAATAGCAAAGCTTAGACTTAGTTTTTCTGTTGAAACCGGAGAAGAAAAGATTTGGTCAAAAAATAGGCTTAAAAAGACAAGTATACGTCAAGTTGGAAAAAGAGTATTTGTGTAAAAAATGATATTTTTATGTGTATTCATTTCAAGCTGTCTTGCTAAGGGCTTTAGGTCTACATACTTCATGAATGTGAATGTAAGATGTGTAGAGCTAGTATTATACAATAACTGAAACTCCTTGTCAAGTATTTGCTTTGCTCACGTTTCCGCACTAAAGTGGGTATGCTTTCTAGAGAGAAAAAATGAACAAGGAAAAATGAATCACGACGACTTCGTTTCCTGTTTGAAGTCTTTGGCAGTAGTACGTCAGAATTGTTCATCTGAAAAGTTATAGCAAGCAAGCACCTTACAAGTTTTTGGTTCAAAGGAGAAAGGGTCTAAAAAATGGACCTTCTAAGGATTTTCTTCTTCTCATATCAGCTTCCCCGAAATTTCTTTGGTTCTCTAACATAAAAATGGAACACTTTTCTGTCTGGTCGTGGTTCCTCATAAAATTCTGGAATTCTTCTGATCTTCCCTCTTTGTTCTTCCAAAACCAAAAAGAAAATTCGTTCAAAGAGACTGTATCAAAGTTAGGCGAATGGAATCAAGGAAGCACATGAAAGACAATGCGAAACTTTCTATGTGGGTTATATGGGCTGAACCCCGGTCAACACATAAATAGAATTATTTGGAAATTTTCATTTCATTATTATAAACAGGCCATAGCCCAATGTATTTTCCGTCCTATTTTATGTTATACCAGGGAAGAAAAAAATTGATTGTAAACACAAAGAGAAAAAAACATTCCTTTAATGATTAAAATTAATGCACTATATTATATCAATATACCCACCTACGCAGTGTTTATGTGAGGGAGTAAATGACGCACTTTCCATTTCTACAGCAAAAAGGTATTGCTCACAGTCATAACATAAATACAATTTGTTTACATCTTGTCTCCCACCACACACGTGTATGTGGAGCAATATAAAACAACAAGTGTGAATTTTAAATCACTATCGCCCAATTGATATTGCCATTACCCGAAATGTAACCGCCAACATCGAAAAATTAAAAAGCTCAGTATTAAACCGATCGAGCAGAGTCTTCCGTTATTACACTGCACATAGACATGCAATACTTGGTAGCAATAACGCACACATTACTTCATTCCCTGCTTTTCCTGGATCTGGAGCACATCGCACCAAAAAAGGGTAGATTCTTTAAGCTAAGAGTGTAGTAGTAGTAGTAAAGTACAGGAGCCGTCTTTTTCAGCGGTCGTCTCACAATATTAAGAACATAAAACGGAGACAGTTATAGTTATCGTTATGCGAGTTCCAATTGGCAATAAGTATTGCTTCTGGAAAGCGCAATTGCCATTGCCGCCTTACATAGTTACACATACATAGTTTCTATTTCCAGATCCTTAGCTTGTATTAATGTTATAGCGACACTGATACTACTGGATGGGGCAACGGACGCGCTCCAAGTGTGCCTTTAACCGTTTATTCGATCCTCTTCTCGTGTAACATTTTATTGTGATGTGATCTACTATTTGCTCACACGCAGATATTTTTTGTCGTTCGAATATCAGCAGCACTCAC
>VYYJ01002156.1:0-23493 GCA_021029165.1 Cyphoderus albinus | reverse complement strand
GTCAAAAGTGTTTCAATTATGCAACACCTACTTCATTTTTGCCGTGTCAAGAAAGTCGAATTCGAACTAAAAACTATTTTTACCGGATCCTTCCAAGACTCTTTTATCTGTTGTGAATCTAATTGGTTACTTTAATTTTCTACTGATTGGCAACTTTGTAGTATTTATTTTTTCTAAATAACAGAGGAACTCTGTCCCACATTAATGATTAAACTACTAAATAGTAGTATGAAAAGTTCAGTTGAAAAAGGTTGTCTTCTTATATTACTTTTTACATATCGTGAAGAGCGATGAACAATTTGATTTACAGGAACTGTTATTTATGGACAGTTATAATATCGATGAAAGCGTCAATGCAGGATGTTGCAAGCTCGGCAATAAAAAATTTGAATTTTTAATTTGAATTTTGCAACCGACCGTTTTTCATTGTGACAATTGTTTACTAAATGAATGAGACAATACGACTAGGGGATGATTTAACAACAGGCGAAAGTGTTTGTTTGTTCATTTTAATTTTTTTCAATATGCATCATTTAGTCACTTTTTCTTAGACCGTTTCAAATTCCACTTATCAAATTAGCTTGTGATAAGAAGTGACATTTAATTCGACGTGTTGTTTCAATTGGTTTTCCAAAAATGGCATTTTTTGTTGTAGCTTAAATGTAAGAAATCACTCAAGTCTATCGGTACTCGTGTGCTTTACTTACCATGAAACAAAAAGAATTACTACAAGCTTGGAGTCTGCAAACTAATGGCTAGTTAAGAGTTAAATACGTTCCACTTTTACCGTCTTTTACCGTTGGAAACATTGTTCAAATCGTGATTGTTTTCCAATCGCAAACAAACGTTTTTGCGTTTAGGTTCTTGTTAGAATTTAAAAAAACAAATAGGATTAAAACAACATAGCATAAATATACTAAACCGTTATAGTTTATCTTTAATATAAAGTCTACAAACATTATTACATAATTACATAGTCTGAAATTAAAAACAACATAAGAACCTTTCACATCTTTTGCGTAATAGCTGTAAGAATTCGAGAAAGTTAGATTTAATCAACTTCTCAGTTAAAGAGTTTTGCGTAATACCCCAATCGTACCCAGTTTGATTCGAGTTCAATCTCCAATTTGTACACGCAATAAGATGAAATAAATTTGACCTTTGTTACGATACAGAAATTGACATCAGGATAGAAAAGTGGTAAATATAAATCAGAATCAGTTGAAAATTAAGTTATCCTGTTATTCTGTAGAAATAGCGTCAAATGTCCATTTCCATGCATTTCTATCTTGTGAAAGATTACAATTATTGCTTAATGTGGATTATTTTTTTAAGTTGCTGGAGCCTATAAGTTCTACAATTTGCCAACTAGATATTATATAGCATTCATTCATTTTTATTCATTTCGTATAATTCATAGCTTCCATGATTCAAGATTCGAAACCAGTCAGCGTAGAACAGCGAAGGTAACATAGAACATTACATATGTAAACGACATCGACACTTGTGCCTTGGTTGCACAGACTGCTGTTGAATATATGTGGTAATAAAAGTCGTAAAGGCATAATAACATTTTTTACTACTCTGTCTCGTAATACGGTTGTTTTCGTAGTACGTAGTAAACGCAGCGTGGCGTGTTGACTGGAGGTTGTAAAATCTACTCTCACATAATATAATCCTCGGCACGGTTTCACGAGAGCATGTTTCTCCTGCACTACTTCGTGATCATTTTTTGTTGACGCTGCTGGTGGTGACTGGATGGTAAGGATGTCACGGGACATTGTACCCTCTTCGACGTACTACCGAAATCAGGCAGCCTTGTCAGGTCGAAGATACGAATGAACATCCGCTTGCCCACCCATCCCATTTAGAAGGCTGGATGTGGCTGAATGTGAATACATGAATGCACTACTACGTCATTTAACCCTCCTTAGACTTTGCCATTTCATGTTTCTCGTCCAACCATCCAAACAGACGCTATAATCTTCTCCATACACAGATCTATTTTTTATACAGTTGAAGCATAGTTTTGTTTGTTACATTCAATATTGAATTCGCTACGGAGTGAATCCTTATAAATCTATCTTGTTCTTCATCAATCTGATTCTTATATCCATTGACACATTCTGCTAGGAGGTAACAGCGATACTGCTACTATTCTATAGTCTAGTCTTCTAAGACCTCTACTCTACCTATACAATGTCTCTATTCTATCAATTATATGTATGTACGTATATGTATGTATATGTTTAAGAGAAGTGACAAAATTTCATTCATTTTGAAGCCTACCCTAGATTCTTCTCAATTCCAAATAGCATTCTGGATTATCGCATATCGCATACCTAGTAGTAGAAGCAGTTGTAGAATAATGAAACGATATAACATAACCCTCTGGCCTAGAGGCTCTGGGTGTATAAGACAAAAGGGTTTATCCTTTACACGGCTAGACAGTATGAAAGGTATGTACATAACCAGAACTTTTGCCAGTTGCCACACATTGACTGTAATAAATAATACGGGGCTGCTGAAGAGAGCTTCTCTTCTATTTACTTTACGTGGACAACTTCTTTTTATGACTACGTAGAAAAGGAACGGAGTGGTGCATGGAATGGAGCTAGTTATATGATTGTAACTTGTAACCATCTCTCTGCCTATAAAGAGTATCAACTATAAAGCTCCATCCCTTATTATTCTTCCCATCGTACGATTATAAAATTGTATAATGTATGTATTTATATGAAAGGATATTAAGTTTAAAGGAACTGTGCGAGACATGTATGAAAGTAAAGCGTATGAAAGAAGCGTAATAATAAAATGTACTTTGTTTTTTGTCTGAAAATCTGGTTGAACAGTCTCGTCTCGTCTGGTTCTGGCTCTTTCTCTCTCTTTCTCAGAGAGGTCTCAAATAACACTCTTCAACTTGCCACTATTACTACATCCTTTCAATTTGATTCATTCTTAAAGAGTGATGTGGTGGGTAAATGCTGTACACATAACAAAATGTGCATCACTTGCACATAGCGAAATAATAAGCTTTTTCATTTCAATCATCGATATAAAAACAACGTAGTATTATTTTCGTGAATTGGTCATCATCGTCACGTAAAAGTAGTAAGTAAAAACAGGGGATTCCGTGTGTCCTTCTCATGGGAGGTGGAGAAAAAGCTCATTTAAAAAACGAAACGTCTCACACGGTTCAATGAATGTGACGCAGCAGTGGTCCATATTTTGTAAAAACTGTAACTGTTCCTGGACAAGGCCGCAAAATGAAAATCTCAACAGTAACAGAGTAGTGACTTGCAATTAATAAAACGTGAAGAAACTACGCGTGAATTTTCTCACATTTCGCGTGTAAGTTACTAGGTTAGAGCAAATGACGTAGTAAATGTAAGTTTTATACGTTGTTTAATAGTCGGGGTTACCCTCTTGTGTCTGAGTCTGAGCTTTTGAAACGAACTTTGTTGAGTGTGGAAGAGTTGGTCAAAATGTCAATGTCGATGTCAACTGGTGGGAGTCCCCCCCAAAGTCCCAGCATGCCTTTGGCAACTTTGCCAACAACTTCAATTGTGAAGGAGGGACTTTTATATAAACGAGGTAATTTTCCATCAAACTGTGAACTACATTAGCCAATGGGAAGATGCAAATAAATGGATGAATTAATCAGTTTTTTAAAAATATTTGTCACTGTCCAAAGGGGAGACAATAAAAAATTGGAGACCGAGGTACTTTTACCTACTATCGGATGGGTCGCTTCGCGGATTTAAAGCCAAGCCAGATAACCCGTTCACTACAGAGCCTTTGAATAATTTCACGGTTAAGGATTGTCAAATCATGAAAATGGAAAGGCCGAAACCGTACACCTTTGTGATAAGAGGTCTCCAATGGACTCGAGTCATTGAGAGAACGTTTTACGTGGATTCTGAACATGAAAGGCAGGATTGGCTAACCGCCATAGAGAAAGTGGCGGAGTCGTTAGTAATGAGTACATCGCCTCCACAAACCTCATCCTGTGTTCCTGTTCAGTCGTCGTCTTCCTCAAGAAATAACAGTTCTGGTGATATCGATATGTTAGTAGATCCTTACGAAGGTGGCACCGTTAATGACACGGAACTGTACAACAAATTTGTGGTACAAGGCACCTGTTATGGGAAACTTTCAGGAAAGAAGAAAGTTGTACGTAAATTCTGGATATGTTAACACAATACTCTAATTAATTCCAAATCTTGCTGACCTACCTGACTTGATTTAAATTCCTTATTACTTCCATGCTGCAGACGTTTGAAAATTTTGAGTTTCTGAAGCTTCTCGGGAAGGGGACTTTTGGTAAGGTAATTCTATGTCGGGAAAAGACGTCCAGGAAGCTGTATGCTGTTAAAATTCTACGTAAAGAAGTCATAATTAAGAAGGAAGAAGTAGACCACACGCTCACAGAAAATAGAGTTCTTCAAACGACCAATCACCCATTTCTCATAGTAATTTTAATATTATAAAGTGGTATTATTATTCTTAGGTTAAAAAATAAATAAAGATGCTTGAAAAGTTTGTTATTGTTTATCTGTAAATATTTACAGTCACTCAAGTGCTCCTTCCAAACAAGTGACAGACTCTGCTTTGTAACCGAATATGTAAATGGAGGCGAATTGTTCTTCCATTTATCAAAAGAAAAGGCCTTCTCCGAAGACAGAACTCGATTCTACGGTGCTGAAATCATCTCCGCAATTGGTTACCTACACCAGAATGGAATCATTTATAGAGATCTGAAGGTTAGTTTAATAGATTACAGATACAGAGTCCTTCTCTAATGAATGCAAAATGCAACTTCTCGGAACGGAACATATTATGCAGAATTTACATTGATATATGTATGTAATGCAAATTGTGCTTGGTTTCGCTTGTAGCTGGAGAATCTTTTGCTGGATAAAGACGGTCACATAAAAATAGCGGACTTTGGCTTATGCAAAGAAGATATCACTTACGGCAGGACAACGAGAACATTTTGTGGCACCCCAGAATACCTTGCACCGGTGAGAATGATTAAATGATTAGAGTTGGGAAAATAAATAAAAATGTGCCGTTAATTGATTTTAGTCTATGTGTGTACTAAATTGTTCATTTGAATTTAGGAGGTTTTAGAGGACACAGACTATGGCTTAGCTGTAGATTGGTGGGGGGTTGGAGTAGTAATGTATGAAATGATGGTTGGTCGCCTTCCCTTTTACAATCGTGACCATGATAGACTGTTTGAACTGATTGTAATGCAAGAGGTAACTTATTATTCGGAAATTATATTCAAGACCTGTAGTACTACTTATTTAACTTGCATTATTTGGATGAAGACTGAGCAACTTTCTCCTCTGAACGTTATTATACACAGGTTAAATTTCCAACTAAAACATCAGATGAAGCGAAAGACTTACTCAGCGGTCTTCTAAGAAAGAATCCTCGGGAAAGACTGGGTGGTGGACCTGACGATGCCAAAGAAGTGACTCAACATATTTTCTTTAGCTGTATCAACTGGGAGGATTTAGTTCAGAAAAAGGTAAGTTCATTAAAGTTTTATTAATTGCGGGATTTGGAAATGTAACGGGACCTTCTTTACATGTTGATGTATGAAACGCAGATTCCTCCGCCATTTCAACCCCAGGTGACATCAGATACGGATACACGTTATTTTGATTCAGTGTTCACTGGAGACTCTGTCGAGCTGACACCTCCAGACAACGAAGAACATTTAAGTAGCATTCCCGAAGGGAATGACTCAGACTTTGTAGGATTCTCATATAGAGACCTTTCGTCAACACTGGGAGCCTCTCTTCGTTCTGGAGCTCTTAGTTAAGTTAGGACCACATAGGAACACTTAATATTGATACATAATTCTAGAAGTTTAAGTATTGCATATTTACATACCCATTCTAATCAATCACGCAACGTATTGCATTCTCGCGCCCTTTATGACGCGATATGTAGCAAGCAGCAATTTATATAAAAGCAGTTAGAAAAAATAGTCTCTCTTTCTCATAAAAAAATACGTACATTATCAAATATCATAGGTGTAAGATTTAACAATACCTCTCGAGTCAAATTTTTCTAACATTTGTAACGATTTGTTATAAATTAGTACAAGTACTACATAGTTATAGCCATAAAGTGATCAAAACCTCTTCACTAGCTGTCTCTTGTAAAACTGGGATGAAGCATGTTTATAAAATATTCATTTTTATTGTATGTGATGGAAAAGTTTACAATCGTTTTATCTTCTTATGCTCACATCACACCCAGATTGCTGCATTCCTTTTGACTTGCTAAAACATACACATATACACGTCAAAAATGGTTGCAGGGCCTTTTTCATTTTGTTATAAGTGCAGCCTCATATACGTTCAAACATTTCAGATAGCTAGTCCCTAATGAACGTGGCTAAATCTACATAAACCCACACGCTGTATGTCACAGGTTAGATAAAGTTTTGTCGAACTTTATAGTAGTAGTAGAGGTAGAGGTACACATTAGAATATGCTTATATATTACATTTGTATAGGTTAATTATAATTAATTATTATTAGTTTAACGTACATCATAAAATACACATCATTAGTTGTCTTCTGCTGTATTGCAAGTTAGTAGTAGTAAGTGAAAATTTATCCCGAGAGGAGTGAACACAGAGCTAAAACGGTGAAGACGAATGACAAAAAGATATTGAGAAATACCTTTTGAGTGGCATTATTTTACAATGTAACGAATTTATCTGTATAATGTTTATTTGCGAATACGTGGTGTCATGTGAAGGCACATTTAAAGTCTGTTCTACAATTAAATTTTAATTAAGGTCGAACGATAAAACTATATGAATGCGTGAGTGCAAGTTGTATACCTACACAATTTGATTCAAGTATAAATGAGACAACTTCCTTTTTTATAATTCTTGGTCAGTTAGAAGAAGTGAAGGATGGATAAAGTGTGGAATATGAAAAAAACCGATTGTGATAAGTAACTCTGCCAGGCTATGTAACATAGAAAGAATGAAAGGAACTATTATATTATAGATATACCGATTGACAACATGTAAAGTTGTTTAAAATAGAGAAATATTGACAAAATAGAAAGAGTAACAGAAAAATAAAGGAAAGTTTGTTTGTTGATTGTTACATCAGATGAAAATTCTCTTTCATTTTCATATTCCCATTCTCATTTAGTCTACACCACTTGAGTAAAAGTTTCACATATTCTCAATGAAAAATGTTCATCGGTGATGACACCTTTAGTTTTACATTAGCATTATAAAGTCTAACCTATTTCGTGTCATGAAATTTATTGTGATATTTAAAAATATTGTAGTAGTACTTGATATACAATACAGGTACTAAAATTCTTCTGCTTTCTTACATTAAAATTATTATTGAGAAAAGTCATAGCGCCATGTAAAGTCCTAAATTCGAAAAATCCGATAAATTGAAAAAGTACTAGAAGAGGCGTGTACTTTTTATTTGCGTATTGTTTTTATGGGATAAGATTTTATCTGCAGTTAAAGTTGATTTAGTTTAGTGACAGTGTTTTCACAAGTTTTTGTCTTTAGAACTACCTCCATTGATATATTCAAGTACCAAATTGGAGCCTATTAGAAAATTGATCAAAGCTGCCTCTCCGCCTACTACTTTTATCAAACCAAGTTTTTGCGATCCATCAAAGAAAGAAGATCTATTGTCTTGTCAGTGACGGTAGGTAGGTAGATATATAATGTGTACTTTACTGGAAAACGGTCGGCAATTCTTCCATTTAATTATTTCTATCAATAAAAAAGGCTTTCCATGCACACGTCCTATGTCGGCTTCGTCTGAAATGTTGGAAATAAAACATTTGAACATCCTTCGATGGAGCATGGTATGCCCGCACATCATTAAGTGCACATCACATCTATTTGCCGTGGCTCTTTTCGTGGAATTGACTGGCTTGGGCTGCTTGGCAAAGAGTGAAGAAGAGACGAGAAAGGTTGATTCTTTTATCGACTGCCTCTGTGAATAGAAATACTATTCTGATGTACATGCACACACACAAACATCGTCCCATCCCATTTTCCGTCACTTCTTCACCTGGCAGCTATCAATCAATATTAGATGACGCCCCTTCCGTTAACTGACACATATTTCATTTGTAAATGAATTAAATGAAGAAAAAATAGGATTTATTTGTCTTTGAACCGTTTATTTATCAAAGAGAAAAGCAGACACAGCATACTTTCGTTTGCGATAACTTTGTTAAAGTTTAGTTTAAGTACTTGTACTCTTACACTAAAATTCTTCGCAACAAAGAAGTATGATGTTTACAGTGTTCTCTGAGTGCTCTCACCGTTTCCTCAGGCGCTGGTTTTTAAGAAGGCGAGCGAAGGCAACTAATGTAATTTCGGTAACTGAACGGAAATGAGGAAACGGACACAAACGTGATACGAAACGACAGGCACACGGCACACAACCGGGTTGCGGAAAATCCCCACTGCCCTTTTACCATTGTGCCATACCCACTATCGCATTACGACTCTGTCCTTTTTTGACCACTACCGACTTTACCACCTTACCCTTTGGCGACTTAGCCCTTTCACCAAGTTTCACCACCTTTGCACATATGTATCATAGCGCTTCGACTTAGGTTGTGTACATGAGCATAGTGTCCATAGACATTTATGAGAATCAGTATGATTGGAATCAGAATGTTCAATCTTCACTGCAATCGTATTATAATGTATTATGTATAAATCAAATGAAAAAAAGCAATGTCAAAGCAACTTTTCATTTTCTTGAGATCAGTAACCCTAAACGTACACAATTCAAAAATCTAACAATGTTACGGAGTATTTGCAGCAAATCGCCATCTCGGGTTAATGGGCCCCAAGTTCCACGGGATATTTAAGATTTTATATTTTGACAGTCTGATGTCTCTTGAAGGGGATATGGTCCGGGTAGAACCCATGTGTACAAAAAGTGGTGAAAGGCTAAGTGGCCAAATGGCTAGGTGGAAAAGGGGAAAGTGGTAAAAGGGCTGTGTGGATTTTCCGGCTGGTGTAGCCTCTAAGCAAGATCAAGCTGATGCGATGTTGTTAGAAAGTGAGGGACGCTTTCTCTCCGTCTAAAAACCATCCTTGGTTTTGTACTTTGTCGAGTCAAACGCTCATTCTGGCTCAATTGGATCTACCCTATTTTCTACTCCCGCTGTTTATTGTCGTTGTGAGGTGAGTTGAGGTGACCATCCAAGAGCAAGCCATGTGAGCAGAATAGACTGATAATATCCATGTCCAGCACAAACAATGAAGAGGAATAAAAAAAGCATGGAAGGCGAAAGGGTGAGACCAGAGCACGTATTTTTACTGCCCATCATATCTTTGTCATATTATAGCCGACGTCTTCATTCCGTGGTAGCGTCCGATTATTATTCCACCATTGAAGAAGGAAAGTGTGCTTCCCTGACTTCACATGTCAATTGCAATAAACTGGTATGCTGGTAAGCTAAACAGAGAATGGGTGAGGTAACATTCACGCTTCGCTTCTTCCGAATGTATGCATCATGGAAAAAGATGGTTGGAGAAAGTATTCAAGAAACTACATCAGCAGAATTTTTATTTAGAAAACGAGATAAACTTGTAAAAGCTTACTCATGAAACGGGAAAAGGTCAACGAGAAACGGAAATGCTTGTGATCCGTCTTTATACAACTTTTTACTATGTAATGGTATTATTATAAATGTGTACTTACTGCTTACTACTATATTACTACTAAGAAAGTAGCTGCTACACGATTTGCTTCTTTGCCTTTGCTTTAAGTTATAGGAGTAAGTACTAATCATAAACTGTGTAGCAACTTTAATGCCTATACAAATTAAACTACGAGAGTTTCTGCTTTTTGTCAAGTTTCACTGCAACATGAGCCAGTAAAGTAAAGAAGTAAAAGCAGCAAAGCGAAAAGAGAAGAGGAAGAAGTCAGTCGAAGAAGAAAGTGATGTGAATGCATAAGTTTATAGTCAGTCCGTTAGCTACATACATACATTTACGCGTCACTTTATAGCTTTTTCATATACATAAACATACAAACAAAATTCATATTTTCTACTCCTTTCATTTTCTTGTTATTTCAGCATTTTTCTTTTTTAAACAGTGTAACTAGTCAGCTAGTCAAAAATCTAACATTTTACTTACTCCCTCGGTATGTGGTCCGTGACTCTGTTTACTATAAAAGTAGGCGTGTATAACAAAAAGTATGTTTACTTACATTTTGACTATAATTATTAGAGAACGTCCTGATTCTCATCGGTATCTATCTGTGCATTCCCTGTTCACCAACAGTCTGTAGATTTTGAAATTTTAACTGGTATTTTCATTAATGAAATCATTTCCTAATCCTGCTTCAACAACATATGCATTCTGTAGCTTATCAGTTTTCATCGTGATCAACAGAATTTCTAAAGCAATTTTGCCTGAAGAGAAGTAGCGTGGATTTGTGATGTGTAGTCATCGCCCTTTTATGTTTATCTCATTTTATGTTTATTATGGAAAGTGATGATAGAAACAAGACAGGTTACCTCTCACCTCTCAACCTTTCCTTTCTGATGCAATGAAACAAAGCTGAAGACAGGTCATAAAATTCAACGTTAGGTAATATGTATGAATGTATTTTGAGTCTGAATTTGCCTTCATTTTGCTACTGCAAAAGTGTGTATCTGACAGTGCAGTGGAGTTCTTGTACAAAAGCAAACGACTTTAGCAACTACCGTTCCCTGTACGTATATTTCTACTACGTTTTCTCTTTCATTCCTCTTTTCCTGTCACTGACAAGTGAGAGTAATGCGAGTGAGAGATAATCCATGTCGAGTTTCATAGAGAAAGGTAGCAAAGCAGCTCCAAGAAAATCATAGGCATAAATGTTACCTATCGTATTATACAAATTAAGCGTACAAGCTTGTATTTTGCTACTAGGGGAAAATTATTCCTGTCAGCAGAACTCACGCATATTTATGTTCATAAGGAGCATAGGCAATGTGAACATCCTTGCCTGCCTGCATGTGTGCCATTGTGTGTGCCCAGGTCACTTCCGCGTCCCAACAAAAGCAACACTCTGTCCGTCAAAGTAGAAGAAGGAAATGAGGCTGCGACTTCTACTACTATTCGAGGAACCGCCACAGAAAAATTGCACACACATTTAATAAATGAATGCGGGGAATACGGGCAAGAGTGTGGGCAGACGGGGAAAGTGAATGCCTATGTGAGTTATTAGTGCTTTTAGCAAAGTACGTGTAGCTGTGAAAGAAAAGAAAATCCATGGTAGATATTTTTCTCGTTTCTCCATTAGAAAAAAGGCTCAGGTGCTTTTCCCCACCACTATGATCATCAACATCATCTTCTCTTCGTCCTTAGTTTCGCTGGTTGTATGAGGTTGAGCGAAAGGAGCATAGCTCTCCAGCTCCAGTGGCTCGATTAACAAGCCTTGGCATCGCTATGTAGTATGGAAAAATGGAGAGACTAGCTGAGAAAAAAATAAAACCAGTCAATCCTTTTCCCCGTCTTCGTTGTTGGTTCTGCTTGGCTCTTCATGTTTAGTGCACTTTTACTTTACATATATACATGCATATTGTATTATATTTCAGTCAGTCAACTCTGAAAGCTGTGAGTAAAAGTAACACAAGCACACAATCAGACCTCTCACTCACTCACTTTGCTACTGACTACTGATTATGTATTCACCGTTCTGCTCGTTTTTCCTGTGCCTTTCATATTTCACTTTTTCACTAGCATTGAGTTGCGTATTTTGTAGAGAATGCTGAAAACAGTTGTGCCATTATTGTTGTTTGGGAGTAGGCTATGCACTATGCACATACGACGGAGTAGTCATTTATTGAATAATAAAAGTAAAAGTAAAAAGGTGATACCATATTAAGCTTAATGCGTGACATATAAAATGGGCCGATGATAGTGGCTACGAGTACTTAGGCTCCTCTCCAACTGTTCTTTTCATTTTCCATTCACTCGTTTTTTACAACCGAGTTTGAGTGAAATGTATGTAACATTTGCTGCAATATTATTGCCATCATCTAGCCTATAGCTTCACTTCAACCTCTCGTTTTTTCCCTTTCAGTCTGCTTGAGTGGTTGGCTTGTGCATTATTACTAACAGAAGATTAAACTTAAGAAAAGTATATTATACTTTTGTGAGATAAAAAACTATCTTTCAAGTACAAGTTGCAGTAAGTTGCTCCTTTTCCAGTAGTCTCTCCTTTATGATATTCTTCTGCTTCTTTTCTTCCACTTTCGCAGAAGACTTCACTTTCTCTCATTTCTTCCACTGAAATGCAATACACAACAAGTTTAAGTGAGTGAGTGAAGTTTGGGGAAGAGGTACCTACACCTTCTCAACCAGTTTCTGTAGTATTTTGTCAAAAGAGGAAAAAGTAGAAAATAAAAGTGCAACTACTGCTTGCTTTTGCTCTCTTTTCTCTCTCTGCCATATCTTCCCACTTCCCACTATCTTGCTTCCTTTGCGACTTCCCAATTCCCAAAGCTTGGTCTGCTTCTTGTGTACTACAGCTGAAGAATAGCAGACACATACAATCCGGACTCCACATTTTACCAAGTTATCAACTACCAACTATTAGTTTTGGTGTGTGCTCCTGCCATTCCAACATGAAGTCTGCTTTTGTCTCTTCTGTTTTCCTTTTCTCAAAAATGAGCCTTCTTCCCCTCTTTCCCGTGAACATGCCAAAATAATATCAGTCCGAGAGAGGTAGCAGCAGCCAGTGAAAATAAATAAAACTGCTATCGACTACTCGCATCGCTGTCGTCGTCGTCATCATCATCGCAACTGTGGCTTTCCGTTCCACAAGAAGAAAACAGAAGCAACTGAAACTGAAGCCAGTTCACAAAAAAGTGTCCCAGTCCCAGCAAACGAGCAACAGAAAAATATCCATTTCTAGTTTGCTTCGTTTTCTTTTTCTCCACTTCCCTCTTATTATTATTATGATTATCGTTGCTCCAACTTACTTCTGCTAAATTTCGCTTGGACTTATGCTACCCTAACTCTTCGGCGAAGGAAGATGGACAGAAGAGAAGAAGGAGAAAAAGTGTTACACACAATTTTCTCTCTCCTCCTTTCACTCCTATCCAATGGTTTCAGTGCTGTGTGACTCTGAGCGAAGTGCTGCCTGTCTGTGTTGTGGTGTCGTATGTGGTGGTGTGTATGTCCTTCCTTCTTACTTACTTTCTCTTTCCCTTCCCTTCTTGTCGCTCTCAGACTCTTATAATAAGAGCATTATAATTTCGCCCAGTGTCTAAATTGTGTAATACGGCTTCAATAGCTGGATTTGTGTATGTTTTTGTTGTTGTAACAGTGTTGTCGACGTGGTCGTTTTCTTCATGATGATAACACTCTACTTTTTACAGTAATCTACTGCGACGAGTAATAAATACAAGTCTGCACACGGGAAGCATAATAGAAAAAATAAGCTGCACAAAACAAAGTATTAAACTAATGTAGCACACAAGTGACACATAGTGAGTCGCTGCACACCATCTAAATGGGCAAGGGAAAAAGAGACAGACAGAGCCAGAGAGCCACAGTTACCGAGACGAGAGAAGCGAAACGAGAGAAAAGAGAGAGAACAACACTGACATTTTTTCTTTCGGTATGTTTTTCATGTAAATAGTTTGTTGTTTCTACTTTTATTTCCTTTCTCCTTTTTCTTTCGCATTTCTCTCTGTCCACATTAGTTAGTGTGTGAACAGTATCAGGCAAAAGATTTTAGTGCACAAGGGGAAGCTTGCGAGAGAGGAGGAAGAAGGTGAAAGGTTTGGAATATGTGTGCGGATTCGTTGTTTTTGTTATTGTGGTAGTGGTGGTCGTTGGCAGTTGCAAGTGTTGCAAGTGGCACTTTTATATTCGCGAAAAAGTAATGTGAAAATCCGTTCAGTGAAGTCAATAACTTTAACCACACGAACGGAACTGAAAGTGAAAGAAGAAAATAAAGGGGAGAAAATCATGAGAAAAATTGTTAAGTAGGAGCTGCAGGCATAATATTACTTTTACCTCGTTTACTGCCTGTTTTTCTTCGGGGAGTTGGAATTGTCGACAAGACCGTGTGTTCATTCAGGAAATTGTGACTGTTTTATTATTCTCTCGTCTCTCCTCTTATTATTGCATTAAATGTATCCTAGACCTCCTCACGCGAAAGAGGGTACAATGTTGTGGGATAGAGAAAAGTCCAAAACGGTTCAGATAGACAATCCATCACTCTAATGATGTATGTAATGTTCCCAAAGGGTACTGACAACTCCGCTTGCAAACATCTTTGATAATTAAGCTGGCTGTAACTTAATTAATTTATTGTTACTATTTAATGTAAATAAATAAAATGCTTACCTACTTTACAACTTACTGTTGAACAATCACATTAGTCCTCGTTTAAAAGTACAAACTTGATTAGCCACCATTTGTATTGAGGTCTGGTCGTGAACTTTCAAAAATTTCTGACATTTACTATCCAATAAATAACTTAAAAGGCGATCAATCAGACCTTTAAGAATCATTTTGCTGTGCCTTAATGGTACTTATACGTTCTGTTTGATAAAAAGACTATATCTCAGTCAGTATTTAAGCTTTCTCAATACTGGGTGGGCTCAAAGCTGGGCTCTCAAAGCTTTTTGACAATGTATACTTCGTAATACAACTTTTGTAATCGGGAATCTTTACTCCACGAGGTTCTAGTAAGCAAATAAAAAGTTTAGACAACTGATAAGTTCAGTTTAGCAATTTGATAAAAAAAGACAGAAAGGAATAACCTAAATGTCTTATATTTTAATTAGATTTCAGTGAATTTAAAATAAATCATTCGCAAAGCAATGTATACATTAATAAAAATCTGTCTATTTAAAAGTTTGTAGTATGTACATGGTTCACAAATTTTGAACATAATTAAATAAGAATTAAACAAAATAGCCATTAACTAATGTACGTATGAAGAGGAAATACAAAACTGCAGCAGAGGAAATTCATGCTTTCACCTTTCATCGCCACACCTAATATTTTTTACTCTTGTCTCGCTACACTTAAACTGAAAATAACTATACAAATAATGATGTTTGTTCGGAATATTCTAAATCAAATAAAACTTCTGGTGGAGTGTCATTATTCAAGTTGCCTACCTCTCGTTGCTTGATTATTCCTGCAAAATGATTAATGTTAAACAGGAAAGACTTTTAACTGGTAGTTGAGCCAAGTGGAAGAGTTAAGAATGCAATATTTAATTAATAGTAACAGAGAAAAGATGTACCAAAGAATATTTAAAAATTATGAAGACCGAGTGTACAAAGCATCTGATTTCGGAATTTTTAAAAGAAGATTAGACTGAGAAGGAGAAAATGTCGGCAGTTTTAAAGAAGGGAGCTCCTTCTAGGAGTTATCCCTCCCGGCAGAGGAAGTTAGGCCCTGCACCTTTCGCGTCATTCGAAGATTTGAGCGATGAGCTGGAAAGTCCTGGAGTTGGTGGAGGTGAGCAAAAGTGCTACCATATACAGTTTAATCGTTGACATTTAAATTTTCTTGAGAATAAAGTTTATTTTGCTGACGATTTTTAGAAGTGGAGGTGATGCCAGAAATAAAGGAAGATCGATTTAATGAGCGAACTGCAATGGGATATCAATCTCCAACGGGGGACGAGCAAGACACACCTGTGGCAGTCCGAGCTCATAAGAATGTAACAGCAACATCATCAACCAGCACTGTGACATTCGCACCTTCTTACTCTGCTCCTACATCAGGACCGACTTCCGGACTCCAAACACCATCAACCCCCAGGATAGACATTTCCTGTGCCAGCAGCAGCACTCCACCGAGCGATGAGAGTGCGTCTGAAAAGGAGCTTTTCCAAGGTGGCTTAGGACTTGCCTTCCACGAGGAAGCGGTTGACGATCTGCGATCAAGCACGGAAGAGTTGGATTTAGGGGAGGAGGAAATTAGTTCCGAGGAGGAGAGACGGCGGAAACGACTGGAAGAGCAGGAAATGCGAGAACAAGAGATGTTCAGGAGGTCTTCCCACCCAGCTAACATTTTTTCAAGGAAACCATCCGTTCCTGCAGCACCACCGCCTCCGCAGGAGGATACCCAGCGAAAACCTTCTGCTCATAGTTTATTTTTAGAAGGACTACTAAATAGACCTTGCCGCCATGCCTCGTTTGGTCACGGTGATTACATGCGACCCGGTGCTGTCTCTTCACTATCTACACATTCAGCGGGTATGACTTCCTCTTAAATATTTTTACGCTGTTTTTGCGCAAAACCGCAGCCCACAACGTACATTCCACTTTCTTTTAACATTAGCATGCACTCACTCACTCCCATATTACGTCCTTTTCCGACTATGACTCAGTAGTTTTAACCGCAAGAATTTTGGAATGTCATGTCATGCACTTACGTAATTTGACAATTTGTTTCTTTTTATGAACAAAACGCGAAGCCAGAATGTTCTGCAACTTCTGCAAAATATTCCACTTAACAAACAGCATTGCGGTTATTTGATTGAAGTGTTATAAAATAAGCTGGCACAGTTCCCAAAAGTGCTTTGAAATGACGATTTTAAAAGTATCTCTCTGATACTCTTTAGGTTCATTCCGTTCACGCTCCCGTTCTCCATCTCCACATAAAATGCTTCTGGAAACCTCATTCTGTGGAAACAAACCGATTCCAACAAAGAGTATGGAGGCAGACTCTCCCCCCAAGGAAGGGAAAGCCGGCCCATCCTCATCCCCTAAACCATTTCGTATTTTCTCTCATTCACAACCTCAGTCTGCACAGGTGTCAGTAGCTGCAACGCCAACCTCAACGGGTCGTATCGCGGATATTGGCGACGAAAGAAGCCTAAGAAGCCCAAAGAAAATGGTGGTAACGCCAAGTTGGGAACGTGACAGGGAATTGGAACAAGTGTGCAGTCAAATAGCGATTGCTGCTGCAACAGGACCAAAAAGCATTGAATCCGTTTCTAGAGCAAAAACTCCTCTTAGTCCACAACCAAGTTCACTAGGGTTTGATAGTAGACGTAAGGGATAATTATATTTAAGACGCTTAAGTAATTTATCGCTGAAAATCGATTTTCATTCTGTTATTATGAACTGTACAATGTGTAGGACCGTCGGCCGGTCGACGCTCCGTTTCTCCACATAAAATGCTGCTAGAAACATCATTTTGTGGCAGGTGGGTCCTTTAAGTTTCAAGTACTACTAAAAAGTTCCACTACTTACGTTTCTTACGAAATAATCTATTTATTACGTCAACGAACAATACATCTATTTTAGGTAGAGGTAGAACGACAAGCAAACACAACAAAAAAGGAAATATTCGGCATGAATTACTTTATTTTGTTTGTCTTTGTCACAGTAAGCCCATTCCAACACGAAGCATGGAAATGGAATCACCTCCAAAAGATCTTCCAGATTTGAACGCAATCTTGGCGGAGTGTAGTAAATTAGCGGGCGGGAGGTCGGGAGACCCTGCGAGTGGTCAGGTGAATGTCCACTGCCACAAAACTGTGACGACAGCACAAGTGCACCGGTATTCATCTGGAGATAGAAGCAGTGTTATCAGTAAGGAGGAAGAACAGCAACAGCATCCATCGTTGCCACAAACACCTAAGACTCCATTGCAAAGAAAGAGTGATGCTGGTCATTCCACTCTGGGTGAAACGGAGCGGAACTCTGCCCCATTCACAGGGTCACCGGAATCTCCCAAATCGTCAGACTTGTGGCAACCCATTAGTCCAAGATTGGAGCTTCGATCACCAGCTTTTACACCGTCATCCTCTCAGCCACCGAATGCCTCCACATTAAAACGTGAAGACGCTTGTTCAAAATCTTCAACACCTCAGAGTCAGCACCAAAAAGAATCGACGACTCCTCTGTCTCCTAAACCTGAAACAAATTCTCACTCTGCTCCATCAGCCAAGGCTTCCGTTTTCCCGACCAATTTCAGCCAAGATTCCTCTAGTAGCGAGAAAGGGGCAACAGGAACTGGTGGCCCTAGCAAGTGCTCAAACGAGATTGGACGAACCAGCAGTTTCAAACACACAGCCGGAGGTGGAGGAGGAAAATCTGTAGGGTTTCAATCCGAGAAGAGTGAAAGTAGTCGGGATCACGATGATGATGATGGAGAGATAACGACGGAAATGAAAATCAGTGAGGATCCGACGGTGACCGTGGAGTCAATGGATGTGCCAATCGAAAAAAAGGTTAGATCAGTGTTAGTCACTAATCACTAACATTAGTGTCACTAATATTGTTAATGATCAACTTTTTATTTTCATCAATTTTAATTTTTAATTATCTAATAAACTAAAGGGGCTGTTTTTCCAATCCGACTCTTTTGACGAGGAGGGTGATCTGCCGTATGTGCCAACGACACTCCCTCAAGAAAAATCCACAGGTGTGCCCATCATTCCTGTCAGCGAACGGAAAAAGATGGCCCTTATGCTGACCACCACACCAGTTCAACGACCTAAGGTGAATCGACCTGCCGCTCCGGCAACTCTCAACGACTACATTGAACATTCAAAAAATACACTGCCAAAAACTGGTCGAGGTTCCATCGGTTCTCATGAAGATGCTAGCGGACAAGACACGCCCGAAGGTCAGGCTCCGATGAAAATGAAGATCAATTTACCCAGAGAAGAGTCCATCGGTAGTTCAAGTGGGGGAAAAGGGAAAGGCCAAAAGAAAGCCATGTCCGCGAGTACATGGACGGACTTTGCGCACATGGGGCTTCGGAGTCCACGGGAAATTAGGAGGAAAATGAAAGAGGAGAACGGTGCTGTAGACGATATTAGCTCATATCATAGGTAAAATATCCAATTTTAAATTTTCAAGCTCATGTTATGAATTGAAATTCCCAATTTGATTACTGGAATTGTAATGAAAATTGTAATGTGTTTAATTTGTAATAATTAGCAATACTTAATTCCATGTAGTGACTCTTCATCGACCAATGATATCCCTGGTGCGGTAGATGGGGGTGGTGGAGGTGGAGGTGCTGAAGAGGAGGCCGAATCTCTTCTCAAGTTACCCAAAGTCCCCTTTGCCATGGACTTGGATGTTCATAGCAATAGAAGTAGTGTGATTTCTCAGGTTAAAAAATTATCATGTATTTACCCATACAACTTAATATTTATGATTTATAACAGCTATTTAAGAATAAACCTAAACTAAACCAGCTCAATTTTATTTTGTAGGATGAAGTTCAAAAGTCTCCTTCCGAGTGTTCTGCTTTGCTTGGTAGTCCGGATGAGCCAGACTCTAGTTCTAAAAAGTCAGACAGCCACGATTAAACGGGAGAATCCATAAGTTAAATTTTTAAGAGAGTAACGATTAACAGTATAAAATAAATCTTCGTGTTTTAGAAACCAACCTGCGTTGCGAATAATCATCATAAAAAAAGAATGTGAATTTTTTCCCCGAAGTAGTTAACAAGAATAACATTGATGAGTATACACATACATATATGAATAAGAAAGTTGAAAAAATACATAATTATTATATCTTTATTATAACAAATCGTCGTTTCCAAAAACAATAAACAAAAGCCATACTATTCAATGTAATCCATACATACATTTATATGCAGTTCTGCATTTGCAAACAAAACATGTTGACATTTTGCCGAAAGACTTTAAACTATAATAATTAGGCTTTGACATGTGACGTAATAACAATAATGTTCCAAAGAAAGATAAAGAATATACAAAAGATGCCGGATTTTAGTATCAATCACATTTTCACATACGACATACAAACATTCAGAATTCAGACAGACATATTTTAACACCAAGAATAAAGATATTGTTTACACATGTTAATTTTTATGCTTGCTCCTGCAAAACTGACACTTGTGTAAGAAACATTCCATCTTTGCCACAATAAGAAGCCTATCCTAACTCAACCAACCTTAGTAATCGACACGTTAATAATTACAGAAACAATTCAACAACTAAACTATCAACAACATCAATCATATCGTTACACTTAGTAGTTTCGTACTTCTGTAGTTTCGTACGACTTGCCATTGAAGAAACAGATTTACAAACTTCTGCTACACATGCATTTACTAAACAAAGTGAATTTAATTAAAGAAAAAAAACATTTTGACAAGTGTTAGAAAAAAAGTTTAATAAAAGAGTTTTATTATTGTCGAGTTGAGACACAGTTGCTGTTGAAGAATAGAACAGAATATTTTTATTAAACTCATCTCACAATAATTAATAATTCTTTCGTTCTGTCATCATTATCATTAATGGTGAAAGAGTGTAATGTCATGTTACTTGTTTTGTCTGGCCGTCCATGGAACAAAGCGTCTTCAGTACACCTTAATCACATCGGGGATGGAATATTGGAAGACCTTTGTGCACTACAGCAAGGCTGGATTGACTCCACCTAATAACCAACCGAAGGATGGCTATGGTGGCGCCTAGTGGCCTTACCACTTTTAGTATTATGTGTCTTCTTACTGTGAGCAGCATGAAGCATTGCTATTCCAATCCAACAAAAGTGCCACCAAGCAAAAGAAATGCTTTTTTTACTTTCTCGTGAGACAGTATTCCTCAAAAAACTTAAACGAGCTACAGATAACTGATTTTTGCCATCTCTTCCTCTATGTGTACATTTGTTATGGGTAAAGGTAAATTGTATTGTATTACATATAGGAGGTTAGAGTTTATGCATCGGTAGTTGGAGGACAATTGAAAATGGAAGGAAGTAGACTAAGGTATGTCATCGATTTTCACTAATGCATAGTATGGTAGTTGAGAAAAGTTCGCACAAAGAATACAAGTTGAACGAGGCTAAGTTCACGCCTCCAATAACACAACAAAAGGGTAAGGTTTCACAAGTAAAAATTTGTCAAGAGTGATGAGTACCCGGGTCATGAGTCATGAACTTGGCTGAGATGGAAAGGATGAAATTTTCTTTAATTCCATTTTATTTCCTGATTGAATTTTTCTAAGAACATAAAATAAATTCAGTTTCCTTTGTTCCTTCTTAACTATCTCAACGTTACTCTGCTTTTATGTTGACGAAGTTTCGCATTCGTACTCAGACGTTTTCTTCTTGTAAACTAACGGAATGATAATCGCATAAGACGAGGACTCACGCTAAGAACGAGAATGACTTCACAGAGCTACTCTTCATTTTTTCCACGTTGACTCGCGTTAGGTTCGCTTTTCAACTCAACTCAAATCTGAAATAAAAATAAATAGAAAAGAAGGAAAGAAATCTAGGCTTCTCTTGTTCTTGATTCGCCTGAATCCCTAAGCAGCCAGATAGATATTCTTTTACAGCGAGTTTTGAGTGGAGGGGAGCAAGAAACAAAAATAGCACTTTTGTACGAAAAGAAAGTAAGCGGAGGGTAGGATGAGTCATGGCACGACATTCTTATTATGGGAGCAAAAGCAAATGTGAAACCAAGCTAGTATTAAAGCACAAACAAGAGAAAAATCCACTCCTCTCCTCTGCTTTTCTATAATGTATGCCATTCATGCGGGATGTGGGCACGGCTCTCTCCGGCTTCATTGGTTTTCCTGCACTGCATTGCTCAATGCTGGTTGCCAGTTCCCAGACGAAAAGCGAAAGGGTTTCTTTTCCCATTTCCAGGCTTTCTCATTCACTCTCTTTCTTACTCTCTCCGTTTCAGGATATTACCACATTACCAGTACGTAAATGAGCGGAATGGGTAAGTCGTCAAAAGAGAAAAGGGTATGGCTGACTGAATTTGTCTTCTATTTTCATCTCGCTTGCTCAACGTTTCCTCAAAAATAACATAGATAGATACACACAAGAGAAAAATAAGAAGGATTTCGTTAGAAAACCACAAGCAACATCATCTGAATCAGGGTGCATGCCTTGACTATGCCTACTTCTATCCTTTCCTCGTTTTCTCTCAGTTTCTCCGAGAGCGGATGAGGAATGAGGATGGATGAATTCAGTCTTGCTAATGTTACCATTTATAAGGGAATGGCAATTGTTTTGGTGGTTTGCAAGACCGAGTAACTGCCTACCTAGTATTAGGAAGAAACTGGTATTCTCGATTACTTATTTTCATTTTGAGAGAGTTACTTTGCAAGTTACACGTATTTTACAACCGTTTCAATTCAATATAAGTAATATATTTTTTCTGTGTTAAAGTGACTGAATGTGCGTGTGCTCTCATTCATTTTATTTGCTCTGGTTTTCATTCTATTTGTCCTACGAAAGTATTTTATGATATGTATACAAACAAACATTTGGTACATTATTTTTATTACTTGCGTTCCCTACCTATTCTATTTGCCTGAATGGGCTAGTCGGTTTGCGGAACTTTCATAGTACTGCAGCTCCCACTTCTGCCAATGACGAAGACGTAGATGACGATGATCACCACGATGGCATGCCAAATGGGGAACAATATTCTCATTTATTTGTCCAGAAAAAGAGAAAATCGGCGAGGAAGATTGCTATATGCTCTCTGCTTTCCAGAAAGTGCTGCTTGGTAGTACGCCTCGAAAAGTATAGAAGCATTTAGTGATTTTTTTGCGAACAGTTCCGGATGCTACTACCCTGCACACTGTTCCACGCTCTGTTCACACCTAGCTAGGTTAGGTCACACGACATGTCCTATACACCTCCTAAAGTCCTGGCTATTTTATAGTGGCGGAATGACTGAGCCGTATATTAATAAGAGGAAAATGCCAACATTATTGCAGATAGAAGAGAAATATTCCATCTATAATATCCATGATACAAGAGAAATGTATATATCGATGAAAGCAGAGTGAAAATAACTTTCAACGTTTTATACACCTCCATTCCTTTCTGAGAGAAAATATCTGGGCTGTCTTATAAACTTCACTCCCGATCTACGTTTGTACATAATAATTCGTGCTGAAAAAATACACCGAGTCACGTCACTTACGTACAACGTACATTCTAGTAAGAAAGAAAATGATAATGTAGGGCAAGTGAAAAAAATGAAGAGAAAGTCCTTCAGCTCACCAGCAGAATAAGAGAAGCAGCAGCAACACTATCAGTCGTTTCTGCGTTAAAAACTGAAGTGAAGCGTGTTTCACAAATTCGCCACACACAGCAGCATCACTAAGGATCAACGGAGGAGCTGAAAGAAGCAATTTTTGTTATTATTAACCCAATATATGTTTTATTTCTTTCCATTCACGGAAAAGGAATACGAGAGAAAAAGCGAGAGAGACAATCTCATTATAAAATCCCAGTGGCCCAAAGTAGTGGAAAAAGATTCTCAAGATTCGCTGCTGTTCTACAACCAAACCACCACCCACTAGAGAGCCAATAAATGCAGCGACTACCAAGATCTTCTCCAGGATTAATCTAGTGAAAGAAGCAAGTAGGTAGTGAGTTACAAAATAATTGCTCTTTTATAATGCATGACCGTAACAACCGTTAAGGCTTAACTCTATGAAGAGCAATGGTAATTTTTATGAC